>VXAZ01007596.1:0-33789 GCA_013399875.1 Gymnorhina tibicen
CTGGTCTCAAACACAGTGCTGGTCACAGAATTTGGGCTCGTCTCTACAGTAGAAGACCACTTTTTTTCACGGATCGTAGTGGTCACGTGTGTTGTCGCTATTCCTTCACTCTTTTCCTGATCAGCATTGGATGTTCCAGCAGGGCTGGAAGTGTTTGCAGTTGTTCGTTCTGTATTTGGGTGAGGGTTTTGTTCTTTTGTGGAGAGGATCGTTGTTTTCTTCTCATGATCAGACGTTTTTTCCCGAGTGGAAGTTTCTGGAAGCGCAGAGATACCACTACCTGGACTCAGCCTTTCTGGTGTCGTGGATATCATTTTAGTTGTGGATGTTTTTTCCTTCCCAGGAGTTTTAGGTGGAGTTGTTGCTTCCATGTGAGGTGTTATTACTTTAGTGGTCTGTGCTTTCCCATCACTGTGCTGTGAATTTCCTGTAATAGAAATTGATTTTTTAGGTAGTTTTTGCATACCTCTGCTCTTCTTAATCCTCTATATTATTCAAACTAATTCCTTGCGTATCCTCTGTTTGTTTAAATATTCTTTTGCTGCATTTTTTCTTTTTTCACTAAGTCACACTTTAGAGATTTGTTTTATCCAGTTTTGTTGGTAGTATGTCCCTATATTTACATCCCATTGAATATGAAGGAGTGAAGATACTGAAGAATCATTTGCTGATCAAGGAGTGTATTATAAAATGTCAGCACAAAGTCACAGAATGGTTTTGTGTTGGACGGGATCCAGGAAATCCTTTTGTTCCACCCCCTGCCATGGGAAGGGACACCTTCCACTGTCCCAGGTTGCTCCAAGCCCCATCCAAACTGGCCTTGGACACTTCCAGGGATCCAGCCATAGCTGCTCTGGGCACCCTGTGCCTTCACCCTCACAGGGAACAATTCCTTCCCAATACCTATCCTAAATCAACCCTCTTTGAGCTTGAAGCCATTCGCGCTTGGCTTCTCCCTCCAAGCCCTTGTCCCAAGTCCCTATCCAGCTCTCTTGGTGCCCCTTTAGGCACTGGGAGGAGCTTTAAGGTCTCCCAGGAGCCTTCTCCTCTCCAGGCTGGACAATCCCAGTTGTCTCAGCCTGGCTCCACATGAGAGCTGCTCTGTCACTCTGCTCAGCTTGGTGGCCTCCTCTGGACTCAGTCCAACAGGTTGAGTGATCACTGGTCCATTACCCCTTCAACAATGGTGTTATCACAAAACCTCTTGCACTTTATCTGTTCCTTCATGCACTCTAATCACTAGACATATCCAGCTGGAGGTTCTCTGAAGAGATCTTTGGAGAAGAACAGTAAAACCAGAATGTTCTTTCCAGATGAACATGTGCATTCGCATGCGCAAGGTGTCCCAAATTCCTCCTCTGCAATTTGGAAGTGCCATTCATTTTTTTTTCCAAATGACTTGAATTCTAGTCCTGTCTTCCAAAATATTTGCAAGATTCCTAACTTTTATCATTTCATAGATAATCTTTCAAAGGATTTAGGAGAAACTGTCCCTAAGGCGGACAACTGATGACATTTAAAATGTAATCTCACTTACTGCTAGGCATTAATTGTTAGGGATTTTTTTTAATCCAAGTTTTTTCATCCAAACCCAGAAAAGAACAGTAACAGCCTTCTATGAGGATTTCCCTCTACCCTGGATAATTTCTGCTTTCAGGAAAGTGTTACGTCAATCACTGTTAAAATTTATTCTCTGATTAAATTCTTAGTCCAGCTGAGGGTTTCCCTTTGTCCAAAACCTTTTGTCAAAAAGGAAATTGAATCAGGCTGTACCAATTTGTTCCTTTTCTTACTTCTTAACACTTTATTATTTTATATGGTCTTATTTTTCAGTAATTAGTTTTCAGATTCTTCTGCTATTCGCAGTAAAGCTGGTTAGCAGAGAACTCCCCAAACCCTTTCTTTCTAATAAGAAATCACGTTCCCACCCAGCCCCATCTTTTTGATGTCCCCAGTTTTCCATAGAAAAGAGGGTCAAAGACTGTTCAGAGTTTTCTGGAACAGCTTCTCAAGAACACTGAGCTGTTTCAGGATTTGAACATATTTCACTGAGGGGTATCAGTCATGTCTGAAATTCCCAGATTTCAAAGCAGTAGTAGATACCTGAAAGGGCAAATACAGAGGTCAAGAAAAATGCTCTGAACAAGTCCAACATTTTTCCAGCTGCTTTTTATGTAAGCATTACATATTCATACTCTCTGGTTTTTTCAAGCTTTCTGAATTGGCAACACCTAAAAAAATCTGCTATTCATCCATGGCTATTTCAGTGACGACAACACAATAGCCGCGGGTTTGTCACCCCAATTAAATTCCCCTGTTCCCCTGAGGTGCACACAAATGCTCCAAACCATCTCCATGGTGTGGTTCTAAGGAGGGGCTCATTCTGTTAATAATCCGTCACAGGAATCACACCCTGGTCTCTCCCCTGTCAGGTTGGTTGTGTCACCTCAGGAGATTCTCTTCTGGTAAAGCATTCCAGGCTTGTTAGTAATGCCCGGGCTTGACACCCACCAGGAAATGAGCAGGGCTGGCGTCCTGCCTCAGGTGGTGCCGTTAGGAGAGGAAGGATGGGGAAAGGGAGAGAGGGACTCGGACCAGGCTCCTTCAAATGTGAGGAATCACTGTCACATCCCAGTATCCTCACAAACAGCTTCATGGAATCATGGAATTGTACTTTGGCCATAGTTTGGTCCCTCCCTGCCTTAAAGCCCATCTTGTTCCATCCCAGTTCCACTACCCCAGGTTGCTCCAAACCCCATCCAACCTGGCTTTGGACACTTCCAGGCCATGGGATGGGGCAGCCACAGCTGCTCTGGGCAGCCTGTGCCAGGGTCTCCCTACCCTCAGAATTTTTGCCTAATACCGCATCTCTACCACTTTGAAACCATTCCCCCTTGTCCTGGCACTCCAGGCCCTTGGAAATAGTCTTTCTCTCTCTCTCTCCCTCCATCTTTCTTGTTTGCTGTGCAGCCACCTGGAGCCACCTGGCCGTGAGCCACCTGCTCTGTCAGGGGCTGTGTGGCCACATGAACGCCGTGCAGAGCAAAGCCCCGAGCTGTCCCCCTCAGCAGGACTTGCCACCTGTGATCCAGCCCAGAGCAAGGCCCAGCCCTGTCTGTTATACACAAAAATAATACCCTGTCTCTTCCCCATTCCTAAATCTTTGTTGTCTTTCTGGATTCCAGACTCAATCAAGTGATGCTCTGGTATTTTGTGCATTAGAGGGCTTAGAAAACAGCAGAATATTACAAATAACAGGCGTGGTAATATTAAAGTTGGAACAGAATGGAAGGCCAGAGGAGAGTCAGTGAAAGGAAGAGGCAGCCAGTGAGGCAATGAGTAAGTTGGTAGTAGCTCCTCAAGCTTTGTTTCTACTCACAGACCTGTCCTTGGCTTTTTTATTCACATTAATGGTCACAGTATTGAACATTGTTTTAGAATTAAGGGTGCACATAAACACATTGGAGAGACAGGACACAGGGAATGGCTTCCCAGTGCCAGAGGGCAGAGTTGGGTGGGATACTGGGAAGGAATTCTTCCCTGTGATAGTGAGATAGGGCTGGGACGGAATTCCCAGAGCAGTTGTGGCTGCCCCTGGATCCCTGGCAGTGCCTAAGGCCAGGCTGGACGGGGCTGGGAGCAGCCTGGGACAGTGGAAGGTTCCCCATGGCAGGGGGTGGAACTGGATGAGCTTTAAGGTCCTTTCCAATCCAAAACATTCTGTGCTATGAAGTACATATACACATAAAATATATATATTATATATGTTTAAATATAAATATTATAAACATAACCATAAATATGACTATGAAAATGAATATAAATATAAATGTGTGTCTGTATGTATATGTATATGTGTATATATTAAAAACATATATTTCTTATTAGAAAGAGGATACAAATCTCTATAAATGTCAGGAATAAGTAGGGTTTTTCCTACAACGTGTAATACTGGAATCGCTGTACCTTGGTGCATTTATATATTTTTTTTTTCTATATTCACATATATATTATTTCCTATATAAACATCTAGAGAATGGTTCAATCCCTCCTTTTTTTTTTCTGTACTGCCTGGAGGTTTTAAGCCATTCCTGGCCATGCCTAATAGACTTGTCACGAGGGATTTTTCAGAATACTAAAAGAGGGGACCAAACACTCCCCTGGCAGAGGGATGTGGGGATGCACAGAGCGAAACTCTCCATATCCCGCCTCCCTGTATCCCAAACTCCTCTGGGAAGCAACCTGGAATCACACGTTTGTAACAGTAATTGGATACATATTCATATTAAGGCCGTCATTTTGCAGGCATTAAAATATTCAGATTGAATTGCAGACTCCAGAATTAAGGACGTGACCCTCGTCCTTCTAAAGGAACTTTCGGTGAATCCACAGAGAACCCACCAAAATACCGAAGTTCCCTCCTTACAACACACCAGGGACTTCCTGCTCCCAGTCAGGAATTCCTAATGGGAGTTTCCGTGCTCCAGACCAAAGCTGGATTTCTTTTGCAGTGCAGTGGGGAAAGGGGAATATTTTCACCGCCACCTGCACTTAAAGTCTGGCTCTGGGCAGGAATCCTCGTGCAGATTTCTATTCACCAGCTCAGACAAAAACAGCCTAAATCTTACCAAGACAGGGTAAATTAATTGAAATTAATATGATTTTATTAATATTAAAAACTCCAAGTGTTTTTGAGCCCATATAATTTAAAGCAATGTTTAGCTCCAGTGCTTCCCCTCTAATTCAGAATTAAAACAGCCTTAATTGCCTTTAGCTTAAAGCTAATTTCAATTAAGCTGCTGGTTTTGTGAACAAAGACATTTTATATGTTGGCACCAATGCATTTAAAATGCCTCTAGTAATTTGAATTAATTAATGAATTAACTCTTGGAGAGTTCTGTAAGTCACTGGGACTTTAAGTCCTAAGTGTCCTATTTATTCCATGAAATGAAATTTATAAACCTTTGAGTAACCACTACCATGAAACTGCTTTTCCATGTAGAAACCAAGTAATTCCAGCTTGATTTAAAAAAAAAAATTGAAATTTTAGATGACTAAATGCCTTCTAGATTTTAAATTCAGAGACATTTCCAAAGCTAATTTTCATGTTATAAGAAATATAATTTCAGAGACGGGAGCACTCCAGACCCTCTGTCACTTCATTGCCATTGAAAATGTCATTTTTACCCACTTTTTCATGGTTAAAAAATACACAACTGGAAAATAGGTAAAATTCTCAAAATATTTTTAGCTTGATTATTTTCTATTAACAATTATGATTTGG
Organism: Gymnorhina tibicen; assembly: GCA_013399875.1. Taxonomy (NCBI): domain Eukaryota; kingdom Metazoa; phylum Chordata; class Aves; order Passeriformes; family Artamidae; genus Gymnorhina; species Gymnorhina tibicen. The sequence continues at coordinate 5,285 of VXAZ01007596.1, forward strand.
ATTCCCCCCCCCCCACTTTTTATGATTTCAAAACTCAACTGAGGAATGCAGATGAGCCGTTCATAAAGTAAATATTAACATCTCATTCATCCTTTTTCAGAAAATGAAATTAACTTTGCGTGCTAAAAACAAATGTTGCAACTTATATTTTGGCTTTTGCCACATGAAATTCGATCATCTCAGCTTTGGCAATTCCCTCTCTATTTATAGTCAATAAATCTGAAAAATAAATGTTGTCCTCTCTGTTGTTTCCTTCTTTTAACTGGCGAGTGAAAGTGCTAAAAATTGGCAAGACCATGAGCAGGATCAGCCCATCACTCCAAAGTGATCTGGGGTTTTTCACTTGTATCACAAATTCTGGATAGATTTAATCATCAAAGTTGTTTGAAGTGATTAGATGGGAATAAACCCTGTTTTCTTTTTAGTTTTAGCAGTCATCATTTAATTTGCAAAATCTGTTCAACTGGACAAAAATATACAGAGTTTTTCTAATAAAAGAGTAAATTAGATAATTTTTAAATTAAATAATTAAATAAATGCAACTTACCAGAAGAGCAGCACAAGGCAACGATAACCCACAAAACCTTCATCTTAGATGGGGATAAACTTATCGTCCAATCCATCCTTTTTTTTTTCTTACAAGTTCAGGATTTTCTGACAAGATTAGAAACTTTCCCAAATTCCCTTCAGGATCTGCTGCTCTGGGCAGCTCAGGAGTGACCCTCACACGGGAGGGGACGAGATGAGTGCGATGGTCAAGGGGGAAACGCTCTTAAACTCCAGCCCCTTGCATAACGCCAGCCCTCGCTGGAGGTTTGGGCCACACCTGTACCTGACAGCCCGAGGATTTTCAAATTAGAGCCTGGCACTTTCCCTCTAGGGAAGGTAAATAAGAAACTCTCTGCTTGAAAAGGTCAGCGGGAGTGAATCTGAGCGTGAAATGAGCAGGAATGGGGACAGGTCTACACCCTGTAAGGCCACAATCACACATTCATCTCGCAGATATTTAAGTTCAGGGTGGACACGGAGACGGGCGTTTGGCCGGGCTGCGAGTTTACATTTCGGTCGCACGGCTCCGGTCTGAAAGGCGAGCAAACATTTCCTGATGCTCTCCGTGGGTCGCCGCGAGCAGCAAGAGCCCAGGGTGATTGACAAGAAAAGCCCGTCGGGCTCATCCCTTCCTTCCCAGCACTCATTCCTTGGGATCACGGGCGCATCCGCTGCCAAAACTGCAGACGGACAGCTCGGCACAGTCTCGGCCATCCCCGGGGATTTCTCCCCTGGAGAAGGGGGTTCAGGAGAATTTCTCTGAGGGAGTGCCCAGGGATAAACCCACGGATAAAATGCCAAAATCCAGCAAACCCGTGTGCTGCTCTTGCAGATCCATGGGGTAGTGGCTAAAGTTTAAGGAAGAACTGCCACACCCCTGAACCTAGAGGAGAATTAAAAAGGTTTCCAACTATTTTGAGCCACCACAAATATTGATATTTGATCCTTTCCCTCTTTAATTCTTTACTAGGGTTAATCTACAAAGGATATGAAAATCTACAGGACTCCCTCTGGGTTTGGGTTCCTTCATCCCTGAAGTCCTGTCCCTGTTCTCTTTCCAGAATCCTGCTCCCCTCTCACACCTCTTCCAAACCCAACATTTCTTGTTCCAGGTGAGCCCAGGAAAAAGAAATAAATTCTTGTTTGCATTTTCCATCACTTTTTAGTTAATTCTCACCAAACCCTGTGCTCAGGAAAGGCCCAAAACCTTTTTAATCCCTGAGGGAGAGGCTTCATGACCAGCTCTGTTCTAGGTTTAGAGGGACAGTTTTCCAACAGATGCCTGAAGAAAAGTAAATGTTTGTGTGGATGGCCTGGAAATTCTCTGGAAACCAATTCTAATTCACTCAGCTGGAGGTTTTTATGAGTATTAATTAAACGTTTAGTTTGATTGGATTGAAAATTTATTTTATACTTGTACAACTTGTGGGGGACAGTTCTGCTTTGAATATCCAAGGGTTTTTTGTAAATGCTGGAGATAATTTATATTAAAAACACCTTTTTCACAGGTAAAGAACCAGTGAACACTGGCATACACATTAATAACAAAATTATGTAAATTCAATTTTCCTAACTGAGCAACTAAATAGGTTTTAGAAGCCTGGATTCATTCACATAAATTTTATTTCTCTGTGAAATTTCTGTGATATAAAGACCCTGTTCATTGCTTGGATAACACAGAAAGTTTAAAAGTTCCTCCCGGAGCTGCTGAAATTACCTCAAGCACACCTGTCCTGATGCGAGGGACTGACGTGCGCCCGTTCCTGCCTGGTTGTGCAAGAATTGGGTAAATTGAACATCCTTGACCTTTCCTCAAGTGTTACTAAGGGAGAAACAATTTGTGAATCACGACTCATTTCTGCCTGGGTCGCCTCTTTGACGTGATCTGTCTTTGGCTTCATCTTCCTGCATTAGAAACGCTGATAAATTGGAGGGGAGGGGGAAAAAATCATCCCAGCTTTGGAGGTAAATAAACCAGAGGTAAATAAAATAATAAAATTGAAACAAAGGAGCTTTGGGTATGATTCTGGGGGTCTTCAAGGTTAAGCAAAAAGGCCCCCGGTTTTCACTTGGAATTTTAAGTGCAAACAGCCCAGTGGGCTTTGCTTATTTTAGTCTGAGTCTCAGAATCCTGGATGGAAAAGCTCCACACACACCTGCACCACGAGGGAGGCCTGATACTGTCGAAAATTAGGATTTAAATTAATTTTTGCAGGCAAAATCTACTCGTGGCAATGGGTTCTACCCCAAACACTTCTGTGCTATGAAGGTGATGGTTGCTACGGGGGATGACGCGAGAGCCCTTCAAACAAAAGCTGTTCTTTCATGAGGGCTCTGCAGTCACGTTTACATAATCCAGCATCGTTTCCTTTTATCAGAACTGCGTGTTTGCACCTCCCTGGCAGGGACACCCGGCTGCACACACTCCTGATTTCACCCAGTAAATGAAAGTGAAGGGAAAGGCCTGAGTGGCTGGGGAGGAGTGCAGCACCTTCAGAAAAGCTGTGGGTTAATTTATCATTTCTTTTTCAATCCTGCCGTTTGAACCAGGAATTAATTTCCTTAAGAGAACTTCAGCTCTGAAACGGGGATAATCCCTGCACCTGTGGGGCAAAGGAAAGCTCAGCGGGAATGAAGAAGCTTGAGCAGGAATTCATAACACCTTTCATTCTTTGCCTGTCCCGTGTCAATGAACGCTCACTAAACTCTGATTGATTTATCAGGTTTTACCAGTTGGTTTTGTAACCAAATACTTCCTTCTGCTGGCATTAACCGAGAACTGCATTTGAAATCCGTCCCGGGGCTGTGGAAGGAAGTGATTCCCCCTATTTTATTCTCATTTACTTCTGGATTAGGGCATCATCTCAGTTTATTGCTGCTGTCTGAACAGAAATCCTCTCAGCAGCTGGTCTGCCAGGTGCACCCCACACCCAAACCCACCTGTGACGCAGGTGACTCCCTAAAATTAGAACATGACGCAAAGCTGAGAGCTAAAAGGAGAATTTGGACAATGTTTCGTGTGAGTGGCTGCTCAAACAAAAACCTTTGGCTGCCAAAGGGCAGAAACATGTAGACAAGTCTCTGATTTTGGCTCTGCAGCCCAAAGTCGTGCCCTGAGTGACCCCAACATCCCTTGGTCTGCACAGGGGAATCCAGAGTCTGCAATGGAGAACTGAAACAATTCCACAGCCCAGGGAGAGTTTCTGAGGAGGAACCAGACACAGAAAATGCACCAGAGAGGAAAAGTTTCCAGAAAATCATGTGAAATCTCCCTGGTTTAAGGGGTACAAACACATTTCAGATGTCACTGGGAGAGGAGAGAACACACTTCTGAAGGAAGATGATGTCCACAGATTCCCAGAACGGGATGGGTTGGAAGAAACATTAAAGATCATCTCATTCCTCCCCCTGCCATGGGCAGGGCCACCTTCCACTAGAAGGATGATGATCTGCCCCCAAATAAACTGTTTCAAACACCCAATAAAATAAAAGAACCAGCTGATTACCATTAACAAATCCATAAAAGCCCTCACCTGCCGCGATGCTGTGCAGCCAGGCCAGGATGTCCACCCCGGAGGTGTCCCTGGAGCTCGGCGGCCTCTTGCACTCAGTGGGTCTGGGCAGCCCCCCGGGACCCAGGGATGAGGGGGTCCCTGCAGGGTGCCCCGTGTCCCCCGTGTCAGGTGCCACCAGACCTGTCAGTGCCCACAGGGCGGCTGCAGAAAGGGCCCGAGTTCTGCTCCTCCTGCGCTGGAGACCCCGGGCTCTGGCGCCGATGGAGATGTGCAGGGCTGGAAGGGGAGAAGATCCTTCAGCGCTGGGGGCTGCAGCAGGGGAAGGCTGGGGAGGGTCCCCACTGTCGCCCTCGCGGCGGGGGGACAGCGATGTGTGTGCCCTCTGTGTCACGGGGGGCTTTGGGCCGCGGCCCCAGGGCTCTGCAGGCAGCAGTGAGGGGTTGAGGAGCTGTGGGGCCAACTCATCCACGGTGCTTTGCCCAAGCAGAGGCGAGCTGGGCAGAAATCTGTCACCCAGGGCTGTCCCTGTGCCCGGTCCAGACCCGCAGTTCCCCTCTGACGCTGTCCCAAGTGCCAGCAAAGCATGTTTGGGCTCTGGCAGCTTCTCCCTGATCGCTGCCAGGTTCTTCACGCCGGGCACCAACCTCCGGAGACCTGCTGGGAAACAGAGAAGGCTCAAAGCTCAGCAGAAATTAAGAATTAGGAATCTGAGGAGAAGACTTTCATGAATTTTTCCTTTTTTTTTTTTAGTTAATTATTTAATTAATTTAATTAATTACAGAGGGTGCTGGGCACTGCCCAGGCTCCCCAGGGAATGGTCCCGGCCCTGAGGCTGCCAGAGCTCCAGGAGCGTTTGGACAGCGCTGCCAGGGATGCCCAGGGTGGGGTTGTTGGGGTGTCTGGGCAGGGCCAGGGTTTGGACTGGATGATCCCTGTGGGATCCAGCTCAGGATATTCTGGGATTCTCTGTGATTTTGGAATTTTTGGTGAGATTTGAGCGTGCTGCTTTTTCTTTTGGGATCTTTGATCTGCACCAGGTCTCCTGATCCATCTGCTCCAAACACAGCCAGTGGGTGTAGCAGAGCCAAGACTGTTCCAGCCAGGGACTGGAATCCCTCTTGCCCAAGGAATCCCTCAGGATGAGGAGTGGGAGGCACAGTGGAGGGAGAGTCTCCTCCTCAGCCCTGCAGCAGGCAGAGGCTTCTCTGCAATAATTCAAATATTTATAGAATCATAGAAAGAATTGGGTGGGAAGGGACCCTAAAGCCCTTCCAGTCCCACCCCTGCCATGGGCAGGGACACCTTCCACTGTCCCAGGTTGCTCCAAGCCCCATCCAACCTGTCTGGATTTAAACTTTTTTGTTGGTGTTTTTGTTTTATAACTTCATGTAAAGAGTTTCTCTTTCTGTTTTGTTTTTTCTTTCCATTCTGAATTTCTACCTCATGGCTGTTGCTTTAGTCACCTAGTTCTAGCATTTTAAGATGTTAGATATTGGTAGAAATTTTATGTGAGGGAAATCTGGGGGGTTTGTGGCCTTCAAAATGCAATGAAACCTTTTTTCTAGGAGTTATTTCCTACCCCACAATGATTTCTATGTTCTTGTATTCCTAGACTCAGCTGCAGTTTTACCCCCGAGTGCTGAAGCAATCAGGACAGGTTTACGTAGGAAGAAATTTCAGGCACATATTTTTTTCTTGTGCTCAACTCTCAGATATCAGATGTTTGCAGTCAGGGGTAAAGAAATCACTGCAGATAATGGGTTTGGGGTTTGTGCTTATCCAAAGAATGGAATTTGGGCACAATCCCAGCAAGTGTTAAAAAGTCTCTCCCTGAACTCTTCCTAGAAAGAACTTGGGCCTTACTGCTGCCTGATCCAGGTAGATTCCCGGAATCATGGAATGGTTTGGGGTGGAGGGAACCTCAAAGCCCATCCAGTGCCACCCCTGCCATGGCAGGGACACCTCCCACTGTCCCAGGCTGCTCCAAGCCCTGTCCAGCCTGGCCTTGGGCACTGCCAGGGATCCAGGGGCAGCCACAGCTGCTCTGGGCACCCTGTGCCAGGGCCTCCCCACCCTCACAGCCAACAATTCCTGCCCAATGTCTCACCTAAATTTCCCTTTTTTCAGTTTGAAAGAGATTTGAAGGATTCAGGTCTCCTTCCTTGGGTACCCAGAGGTAGCCAAGGAATTCCAATTCCATTTCCAATTCCAGTTCCAACGGATCCAGTGCGTGTGTGACTGTGTCGGTCCCCACTTGTTCAGCCTCCTCCCTGTCCCATTTTACAGCTTTGAAAACACACAGCAAACCTCCCCTCTCACCACAGGGAATATGCTCAAATCTTAACTATTTGGGATTTTTTTTCTCCCTTTTTCACCCCCAAAATGATCCACGATGGTTATAAAGTGTTTCATTACCTTCTGCCTTGACTTTCTGCCTCTGCACTGTGTACACGCGCAGGTACAGATCTTTTTCAGGAATTTTTGAATGCATTCTGCCACCATAAATCCCAGCTCAAAAATATTTCGGCACAGATTTGACACATAAATACGCATCCATAATTCCCTTTAAAAAAATCTTCACCTCCCGCCTTAATTTAAACTTCACAGTTTCCCTGGAGCATTCCGTGAAATAATTGCCACCAGGCCCATCCTACCTGTTGTCATGCACATGCTGGAATAAAATGCCAGGAACATGAATATATTTGGTGCCAAACGCTGCCCAGAGCAACGTTTCCAAGCCATGTTGTTGCCTTGAGGCTCCTTGCCCAAGTGAGTGCTCCGAGCTCCTCACAACTCTGCTCCCTCTGCAAGCAAATTCCAAATGTTATGGAAGTCACTCAGGTAATGCAGGCTGGGGTTGGTTGGCTGAGCAGCTGACACACCTTAAAACCCTCCTTAGTTTAGGAAGTTGTTGTTACTGGGCCAAACTGGGGGCACAGTGGGCTGAGCTACAGGCACGGAAATGCACTTTGGGTTGGGAATCCATTTCAAACCCTCAGGAGCGCCCACGTCCCCTGGGTGAGGCTTTGTTTGGGAACATTTCGGGTGTAAAAATGGGGTTGTGGCAACGCTAATGGAAAAGCATTTGGGTTTTGAATCAGTCAATAAATAATGGGGTTAAATGGGAGGAATTTTGGGCGACAAGTTGGTCTTCAACAGCAGCATTGCCATTACTGGCCACAAGAAAATGTGTTGGTGACACAAAATGACTGTGAGAGGACACCCAGGCGGCCACTCAGGGGGTCCCTCCCCCCAGAAACCTCTCCCAGAGCACATGGAGATGATTTGGCTTTGCAGGAGCAATCCCTCACACCACTTTTTCCTCAAATAAAGGAAATTGTTGCTGAAAAAAATTATTCCTGCATGAATTCATTATTAAAATCCACCTCAAACAGACTTGGGACAGGAATGTGCTGACCCGGGGATTCTGGAGGAGATTGGGATGCTCATCACCTCCTCTCCTGCTCCGTGCTGACCCCAGGGGGATGAATTGGGATGAGTTCCACAACAGGAGCTGCTTTTCCTCCTGATTTCCAGCCTTGCAATGAACCTACTGGGCTGTGACTCCCTCTGGTCCTGCTCCAGGGGATGTTCAGGTACCTGAACGCCCCAGCAGTGCCTGGAGATGTTCAAATGTGTCCTTTGGGGACCACAATGAGCTACTGATCTCATTTCATACCCAAGTGACGCTGTTAAACACAAACCTTAAACGTGATCATGTCCCTGCTGCCCTAATTAGGCAGAGATTTTGCACAGGCAGCTTTTTCAGAGAGAAGAAATTAAATCATAGCTGGGAAATGCTCGGTGTTTGTTTGCAGAGAGAAAAATGCATCTCACAGGTTATCATGGAAGGGTTTGGGTGGGGAGGGGCATTAAAGTCACCCAGTGCCACCCCTACCACGGCAGGGACACCTTCCACTGTCCCAGGCTGCTCCAAGCCCCAGTGTCCAGCCTGGCCTTGGGCACTGCCAGGGATCCAGGGGCAGCCACAGCTGCTCTGTGCCAGTCCTTCAGCACCTCACAGCCAACAATTCCTTCCCCATATCCCATCTAAATCTCCCCTTCTTCAGCGTAACTCCATTCCCCTTTTCCCTATCAAGTTGATCTGATATTTAATATTTGACATGGGAAGGATTTGCTGTCTGGAGCTTGCTCAGTGCCAGCCTGGGCTGCTCTCCGGGCAAAGCCTGGCTTTGTCCCTGTGTCCCCGCCCTGTGCCTGCCCTGCTCGGCCAAACCAAACGGGGTCTCACCTTGCACATCCTGTGGGCCACTAGAGGCCATCCTAAACCTCAGAAAACAAAGCAGCAAAACGTGGGCGTAGAAGACAACATCAATCATAAAAGATTAATCAAAGGTCAGGTATTTTTAAAGCTGAGCCAGCAGCTTATTTCAGGATTGGTTGTTCTGTGCTTGCACCCTCATGATTTTGGTGTGGTTTTCCTGCTGGATTTGCTGCTGACGGAGCAGCTCTGCCGTAAGGAAGGGCTGAGGGAATTGGGATTGTTCAATCTGGAGAAGAGAAGCTTTGGGGTGACCTCACGGTGGCCTTCCAGTGCCTGAAGGGAGCCTCCAAGAAAGATGGAGAGGGAGAGAGACTTTAAAAGGGCCTGGAGTTCCAGGACACAGGGAATGGCTTCCCAGTGCCAGAGGGCAGGGCTGGATGGGATATTGGGAAGGAATTGTTCCCTGGGAGGGTGGGGAGGCCCTGGCACAGGGTGCCCAGAGCAGCTGTGGCTGCCCCTGGATCCCTGGCAGTGCCCAAGGCCAGGCTGGACGGGGCTTGGAGCAGCCTGGGACAGTGGGAGGTGTCCCTGATCCGCCAACTGCCCCAGCCTGGGCTCCCTTCACTGGGATAATCCAACAGCACCTCAGTTCCACCTGGCATTGTTGTAGTTTCACAGCAGAGCATTGAAAACCTTTCCCTCTGAGCATTCCCTTCTGTCTCTCTGTTTAACTACAGATTAAAATCCTCATTGAATCCATTCCTTCTCGTGGAGGCTGCCAAGGGGTAAAGGCTGAGGTCACACAGAGCACTTTGGGGCGTGAGGGAGGAGAAGGGAAAGCCAACAAGGTACAGAGCTCCCAGGTCTTCCCTCCTTAGCAACATGGAAACACAAAAGCCTTTGTGGGAGGAGAGCAGGGAGAGGTTGGCCCTTGTCACCACGCAGCAGGAAAACACAAAGTGTTGGGGCTTTGTTGCAGCAATTCAGAATGAAAGGGGCAAACATTTACCAGAAGGAAAAAGCAACAAGGAACAGAGGCTCAATCAGCTGTGCTGGGCTTTATAATGAGGATTTGTGGTATATTTTACATCCAGTTTTTACAGGTTTAACTAAAAATGGTCACCACAATGTAAGAAGGATCCAAAGCTATTGGAGAGTGTCCAAAGGAGGGACACGGAGCTGGGGAAGGGGCTGAGGAGTGGCTGAGGGCACTGGGCTCGTTCAGCCGGAGCAGAGGAGACTGAGGGGAGGCTCCTCGGGGGCTGCAGCTCCTCCCGAGGGGAGGCGGAGGGGCAGGGGCTGAGCTCTGCTCTGGGCCAGGGACAGGAGCCCAGGGAACGGCTGGGGCTGTGTCAGGGCTTGGCATGGAGCTCAGGGAAAGGTTCTTCCCCCCGAGGGTGCTGGGCACTGCCCGGGCTCCCCAGGGAATGGTCCCAGCCCCGAGGCTGCCAGAGCTCCAGGAGCGTTTGGACAGCGCTGCCAGGGATGCCCAGGGTGGGGTTGTTGGGGTGTCTGGGCAGGGCCAGGGGCTGGGCTGGTGATCCCTGTGGGTCCCTTCTGGCTCAGGATCTTCCATGGTTCTATGATTCTATGAAAATTCAAGGGACTTGGCAAACCCTGTGTTTAGGTTGGTTCTTGTTCTCCCCAAAGCCCAGCTGGTGCCACGGCAGATCCAGGTCAGCTGGGGACAAGACAAAGCACGGCCCTGGTGACCATCCCTGGGCCAAAGCCCAGCCTTGAGCATGTCAGTATTTTAATTCAGTGAGTCTTCAATCCCTCCCTAATTAAACACCTAAACTTTCTAGTTTATCTGTTTAATCTTTCTAGTGCTCTACTAAAGACATCCATTTAAAATTAGGATCGTGGTGGTGATTTTATAATTAATTAGGACCATATGATCATGGAATGGCCTGAGCCGGAAGGGAACTTAAAGACCACCAAATTCCACTCCCTGCCATGGCAGGGACACCTCCCACTGTCCCAGGCTGCTCCAAGCCCCAATGTCCAGCCTGGCCTTGGACACTGCCAGGGATCCAGGGGCAGCCACAGCTGCTCTGGGCACCTTGTGCCAGGGCCTGCCCACCCTCACAGCCAACAATTCCTTCCCAATATCCCATCTAACCCTACTCTGTCAGTTTGAAGCCATTCCGCCTTATCCTGGCACTCCAGACCCTTGTCCCAAGTTCCTCTCCATGTTTCTTGTAGCTCTCCTTAGGCACTGGGAGGCCACAATGAGGTCACCCCAGATCTTCTCTTCTCCAGGCTGAACATTCCCATTTCTCCCAGCCTTTCCTCACAGCAGAGCTGCTCCATCCCTCTGAACATCCTGGTGGCCTCCTCTGGATTTGCTCCAGTTAAGCAGAAGTGAGAAACTCAGACTCAGAGAGCAGTGACAATTCCCACAGTGGGGGAGTTCCCCTCAGTGTATCCAACCCGGTGATTCCTTCGCTCATGGAAAACAGACAGTCAGATTTGATTGGAAAAAGCTCTTCATTCCACTCAACTCCTGTAGTACGGAGTTGGTGGGATGAATTAGAGCTTTAAATACCACCCTGCGCCCGGCTCTGCACAGCCCCTGCAGGCGCAGAGCCAAGGGACAGATTGGGTGACACACGCTGCCGTTGAACAGGCTGATTTTCACACCACCCCCTGCAACCAGCTCCATGTTCAAAGGGTGTTTCTCCAGCATTTTGTGGAATAAATAAAGGTCTGAGTGAATTTGTTTGGAGAAAAATATAATGGGGAGAGCAAAGGTTTGTTTACTTGAAGAACCTCAATGGAAAATACAGCATTTGTGGGAGAGGTTGGGTTATTGTGCCATCTTCAATTCTTAAATCTTTAATTCTTTTTATTCATTTCATATCAAAACATCTCTCATATGGAGGCTTCTCCCCGCCAGCAGTTTTGTTCCTGATTGAATCATTACCCTTGACATCTTTTGTGTAGAACATTAAATTAATCTTTTTGCCATCATCTGGAATAATTAAAGCAAGGACACTTTGTCTAATGAGTTGTAACAGCACAGTTCAAAGGGAGTCTTTCTTCTGTGACATCAGTGAATTAGCTGGATCCATCCAGTCTGTTCCAATGAAATATAACACGCCAGCTTGTAGGAGCTGATAGATCCCAGGGTTATTCCACACCTGACAAAGACACGGTGGAAAATTCAGTCCTGCTCTGAAGTTTACAAGAAGGCTGGGATCCCTCAGCAGATGAGGTCAGTTTTGGGAGGTTCACCAAGGCCATGGGCCAGGTCCTGGCCTTGGGTCACACCAGCCCCCTGCAGCTCCAGGCTGGGGGAAGAGGGGCTGGAAAGCTGGAAAATGTCCTGGGAGAGCTGGAGACATTGACTGAACTTGAGCCACGTGGTCAAGGTACCTGAAATAACTGAGAGTTCAAAGGAGCAGAGTGTCCCTAAGGTGGGGATGATCCAAGAAAGAAGCCGGAAATGTCTTAAAGGACTCTCTGCAGTTTCTTGGCATTATTTACCCAGGGGATAAAAGCACCATCAAAGGATGTTTGTTCCTCTCTGGTTGAACATCAATCTGCCTTGTATCACATTACTCTGAGACTTTGCTCATACAAACAGAAATTAGTCCAAGCAAATCTCTGCCCCGAGAGCTGCCAACTGCATTTCTTCTGTCTCAGACAGCAAAGACTGAGAAAAAGTTGGAGATAAAACCTCCCATTTCTGTATTACGCTTTAGTTTGGCTTCTTACTTCATTTGAAATTAGTCATGATGAAGACAGGACACGATGCTGGGTGTTTGTCCTGCTGACTGAAAAAGCAGAACCCAAAACCTGCAAGGAAGGCAGTTCCCCTTCAACTTAAATCCACTTCCAATATCAAGAAAGTTGTGGGGTTTTTTTATATCTGGAATCAAAGAACAGCATTTACTGATTTCTTTTTTTCTTAGTTTGAAGGAAATATGTGGATTTCACAGCTCTTAATCTCACTGCCATCTGAAACAATTGGTCAGTTCTGCAAGCAAAACGAAACACTTCTACAAGGAAAAGTTTGTGTTGGCCCCGTGTGGCCCTTCAGGGATGGAAAGGACCCATCAGGAAACGGCGACGTTCTAAACTCAAATATTTGTCTTGCTTTAAGCCTCCAGTGATTCTTGTCATGACATCTTTGTTCTGGCTGAGATTTAGGGATGGGGAAGCCCCAGGGAAGGAGCTGCTCCTGCAGATTTTGAAATAAGTGACAAGGAATCCATCTCCATGCTGCTGATAATGGATTATCCGAGGCTATTCTTGCCTCAGCCAAGGGCCAGCCCAGCAGAGACCCCCCACCTGTGCTGGGAAATGCAGGTGGACAGAAGAAATCCACAGCCCTTTCCAACCAATTAAATCCTTGAGGTCAGCAGGGAAAGTATCCAAAATCACAAGGAGCTGTGTTGATGTCACCAGCTCAGCAATGCAGATAAGTGATGATATTTTACCCGAGCACGTTCAGAGCCAGTGAGGACCAATTTAGCTGGAGGCAAAGACTGTTCCTGGAACTCCTGTGGGCCATGGCTGTGCACACATGGATGTGCTTCCCAGGGTCTGTGCCTCTGACTGTGCTCATTCCTTTCCTTTCCCAGTACATTCCGTGCTGGGATCAGCTCTGCAGTGAGGAGAAGTATTTAAAACCTCGCTGCAGTGTGAAATTCCTACACAAATATAGAATTATTGCACAGGGAGCGAACGTGAATAATCATGGCAGTGATGCAGATACAAGGAATGCACCTGCTGCCCTTCTCTCCCGGGAGAAGATCCAAGTTTTCCTATGGAGTTTGGGATATTTCGGAGAGGAACAAAACAGCTTTGACTCTGTCCCTCTGCTCTGCTCTGGTGAATCCCCACTTGGAGCACCAGGGCCAGCTCTGTGTTCCCCAACAGAGCAGGGACAGGGACTTGCTGGAGAGAGTCCACGGAAAGGATTGGAGTGATGGAGCACCTGGCTACAGGGAAACACTGAGGGAATTGGGATTCTCCAGCCTGGAGAAGAGAAGGCTCCAGGGACACCTCAGAGCCCCTTGCAGGGCCTGAAGGGGCTCCAGGAGAGCTGGAGAGGGACTGGGGACAAGGGCTGGAGGGACAGGACACAGGGAATGGCTGCCACTGCCAGAGGGCAGGGCTGGATGGGATATTGGGAAGGAATTGTTGGCTGTGAGGGTGGGCAGGCCCTGGCACAGGGTGCCCAGAGCAGCTGTGGCTGCCCCTGGATCCCTGGCAGTGCCCAAGGCCAGGCTGGCCGGGGCTGGGAGCAGCCTGGGACGGTGGGAGGTGTCCCTGCCATGGCAGGGGTGGCACTTGGTGATCTCTAAGTTCCTTTCCAATCCAAACCACTATGGGATTCTCCTCAGAGAAATGGATGAGCCCACATCTCTCAGTGTTGGGGCAAATGAGCACGAATGGGCTGTTCATGAAGAGGAGGGGAATAAATGCAGCAGGGATCATCCATGGAACAGGCCGGGATTGCCCCAGGGACAGGAACAGGCCGGGATTTCCCCTGGGACAGGCCGGGATTGCCCCAGGGACAGGCCGGGATTGCCCCAGGGACAGGCCGGGATTGCCCCGGGACAGGCCGGGATTTCCCCTGGAACAGGCCAGGATTGCCCCTGGGACAGGCCGGGATTGCCCCTGGGACAGGCCGGGGCTGCCCCTGGGACAGGCCGGGATTGCCCCTGGGACAGGCCGGGATTGCCCCTGGGACAGGCCGGGATTGCCCCTGGGACAGGCCGGGATTGCCCCTGGGACAGGCCGGGATTGCCCCTGGGACAGGCCGGGATTGCCCCTGGGACAGGCCGGGATTGCCCCTGGGACAGGCCGGGATTGCCCCTGGGACAGGCCGGGATTGCCCCTGGGACAGGCCGGGATTGCCCCTGGGACAGGCCGGGATTGCCCCTGGGACAGGCCGGGATTGCCCCTGGGACAGGCCGGGATTGCCCCTGGGACAGGCCGGGATTGCCCCTGGGACAGGCCGGGATTGCCCCTGGGACAGGCCGGGATTGCCCCTGGGACAGGCCGGGATTGCCCCTGGGACAGGCCGGGATTGCCCCTGGGACAGGCCGGGATTGCCCCTGGGACAGGCCGGGATTGCCCCTGGGACAGGCCGGGATTGCCCCGGGACAGGCCGGGATTGCCCCGGAACAGGCCGGGATTGCCCCTGGAACAGGCCGGGATTACCCCGGGACAGGCCGGGGCTCCAGGATCCAGCGCGGATGCGCTCCCGGAGCAGCAGCGCTGGCAGAGCAGCCCAGGAGAGGGACCAGCCCTGCCTCTCTCAGCACTGGAGGATTTGGCACAGCCCCAAAACTGAGGAATTCTCTTCCTTAATGCTCCACCGACCACCCCGAGGCCTCGGGAGTTACGTGACCGATTCACAGCCAGTTATGACGAGATTTAACGGCAAAGGAGCCTCCAGAAGGATTAGGAATCTTTTGTTACCTGATTCTCACTGAGCTCTGGTTCTGGCTTAGGTGAACTCACTGCAGGTGGAACAGCTCTGGGAAAAGCAAGCCGGAGGCCAGCAGGCTCGGCTGGCTGGGAATTGTCCTTTCCCTTTGTCAGTGCATCCCTCCCTTTGCTTGGAGGGATAAATTAATTTTAAAAAGAACTCGAGCATCCCTTTGGTTTCCTTTCTCACCTAAAATCTCCAGCTGGAGCATCTCGGTTCCCCCAGCATCCTTTGGGGAGAAAACATCCCGGATTCCCATTTCCGATCCCCCTGGGCACTGCGGATGTGGCAGCAGGACTGCACAGATCCATCGGGACTGCCACCCAGAAAACATTCCTGCAGCGTCAGGGGGAGGATGCGTCTCAGGGCACTTCTTGGAAATGTCACTGAAGGCAAAGGACATTCCAGGCTCCTCCAGCTCTGCTCCAGGTCCCAGAAATGCTGTCAAGGATTCCCAGCATGGATCCGGGGACATCTCTGGATCCGTATTTCCACACCTCTGGGAAATGGGGAAAAGCCCTTCCAGTGAAGCATCGCAGACCTGAGGGGTTCCGCTTTCCACATTATTTGACCAGAAAGTTATTGTATTCAGAGCTGCTTCAGTCCCAGAGGGTCACTTTGACACAGAAAATAATGAAATAAATCCCTTACTGAGATTCTCATCTCTCCCAAACATCCCTGACAATTATCCTAAAGCTTCCCAAAAGCACTTTTCCATGTCTTCAGAGAATGCACTGGAAGGACCGAAGTTTTAGGACTGAAGTTTGGCGTTTTTAAGCAGAAAGTGCATTAATTTTCTCTTTGAGAAGCTTCTTTTTACAGATAAAAAGCAGTAAAACAGTGAGACAATGCTCTTCCAGAAGAAAGAGAGCGGTGATGTCGAGTGTTGATGCATTGTGATGGCTCCTACACATAAATACATTTTCTCTAAGAGCCTTCACAGCCTTTATTTCACACTAATTACAACAACGAGGATTTTAATAATCTGCTACTCTGGTGGCAGCCTTGAAATTGCCATTTACAACCCTGACTTCAAACAGCGATTGGAAAAAAGCTGCTCCTTGATATTTCCATGCAACTTTTTTAGCAAAAAACATCTGACCAAAATACAAAATATTTCTTTAAACCTTCCCTCTCAGGATCTCTGCAAACACGCCATTCATCACCAAACCTTCACAAGTTTACTTCTAAATACTTAAAAGGAATTACAGGTGGGAATGTTGCTCAAGGCTGAAAGGTTTTAGAGGTAAATTGTTCCTTGATTAAAACCTTGAAGTGCTCCTTTTTTGGGAGCATTTATTCACACATGGATCAGCCCATCATAACACCCTGAAGCTTTTCCCACATCTTTTTATGTAAATTATTATTTTCTGGCCACTTACTGACAGTGGGATTTTGAGGATCAATTGTTCCTATGCTAATTTTAGAATTATTTTAAGCTCCTCTATCAGAAAAGCAGCTACAGTGAAACTGTGCAGAGTTGCCTTCAATAGGGATTATTTGCAGGTAACAAATATCTAGAAAATAAATTCTTGATTTATTGTTTTGTTTTTTTTTTAACGCACGTGGACAAAAACCTGGAGAATTATGACGCAGGAAAGCATTGGGAAAAGAAAAATAATTTGATTGTATAATATTGAAAAGTATTTGATTGCCAGTCTGACTAATTAATGGATTAAAGGAAATTTTTGAGATAAATCCGGTTTTTTACCTGCTGTGTGAACCTTGATTGGAAGTAGCAGCAGCAGCAGCCAGAAATGGCTCCTGAGATCCTGTTTTCCCCGGGCCATTCCAAGGGCAGGAATGATGTTGTTGCTGGACTTGGGAGAACACAAAAGTCTCGGGTCTCTGGTTCAGCAGCACCTGCCCGGGAACACAAAAGGATCTCGGATTTGCATTTGTAAAGCAAAAATAATCCCAGGAGTTCCCAAACTGCAGATTGGCAGGGAGAGGCTGGGGTGGGATCGGCCTAGAACCAGAAAATAGGAGAGAATCACAGAATCCCAGAACCATTCAGGTTGGAAGAGCCCTCCAAGGTCATTGAGGCCGAGCTGTGCCCCATCCCCACCTTGTTCCCAGCCCAGAGCACCGAGTGCCACCTCCAGGTGTNTCCCAAGGTTTCTCAAGACATTCAGTGAACAGGGCCCTGGATATTTCGGATGCAGAACTGATGTTTAATTCTCCGTTGATCTCTGAAAAAACCCAGCCCTGCACCGTGTCTCCACAGGATCTCCACTGGGAAAACCACCTCCATGGAAAACACATGGGGGGAGTCACAGCACCCAGGTGATGCTCCCAGACACAGCTCCAGCTCTTCTCACTGCAGTGATTTCTTGGAAAAGCCACTTGATTTGAAGGCAAGGAGCAAGGATGTGTTGCCATCCCCTGTGGGCACCTTCCCCTCGCAAGAAACGAGGTGTGAACTTTTGCAGTAGTCCAAATAACCTTTTCTTGATGGTTCTGAGGTGCTCTCAAAGCGCTGGCTCTCAAAGCCAGGAGTTTTTGGTGGCAGAGCTGTGCCCTGGGAGGTTCCCAGCCCAGCTGGGTCAGGGTGAGCAGGGGCTCTGCATTGTCTCACCCAGGACCTGCTGGGTGGGGCCTTTCCCTCCATTCAGCCTGGAAATACAGCTAAATCCTAGGCCTGATTACGAGTCCAAAGGGCTTTTCTGAAAGAAAATGGCACAAATGCCTGGAGTTCTGTGGGATCACAATCCCACAGAGGAGACTAAGCTTCTTCCAGGGGCATTTCCAACCCTCTTTGTAGAAAGGCCCAGCCTTGCCCAAGGCAATGGACTTGAATGTGGACATGTGAGCACCGTGCTGTCCTGGAGATCTTGAACCTAAACCCTGACCTAAAACACGAATTTCACTGAAATCTGTGACTCATAAGCCCTGCTCAGCCTCTTGGTTTTCTGAGTATCACCTCTTTCCCTGCTGCATCACACTGGAACAGGCCACAAGCTGTGCCAGGGAGGGTTCAGGTTGGATATCGGGAGAAATTCCTTCACTGAAAGGGTGGTCAGGCATTGGAATGGACTGTCCAGGGAAGTGGTGGAGTCACCATCCCTGGAAGAGCTCAAAAACCAAGCAGATGTGGCACGTGGGGACGTGGTTTAGAGGGAATGGGGGGATTTGGTCAAAGGTTGGATTTGATGATCTTGGAGGTCTTTTCCAACCTCAGTGATTCTGTGATTCTGTGAAACCCAGCCCAAGACCCCTCCGTATTTTACAAATACTGAAATTCAAGGTCTGCTCTGCCCGTGGTGACTTCCACTCCTCAGCAATCAAAGGGCTGAGAGGGGAATAACGAAGGGAAAGTTTGGGAAGACAAATGGCAAGAGAAGGAAAGAGCAGACAGGGAGATGTTGCGGCTCAGAGCGCAGAGGGAAGAGCAACCCCTGAGGCATGAAGTTCTACTGGATGCCCCTGCCTTGGGGTGTGGTGAGGAGCGCTGAGTGAAGGTCAGGCGTTCAGAGATGTGTGTGGATCCTGCACACCCGCATTTCTGGCATTGCATTCCTTACAAAGGTTTTTTGTCTCGGGGTATTTAACGCCTCCTGATTGGGGCTTTGCTCGGGAAGGTGGGGGGGTGTTTTCTTCTGAGGGATTCCCTTGGTGGGACCTCCTGTAAGGAACTCCAGGGATGCACTGGCACGTAGTTATCTGAATTGTGAGTGTGTTATCAGGCCCCAGCAGAGGATTTGCAGGTGTTCTGCTTATCAGACGCTCAGGAAGGCCCTGAGCGTGTTATAAAGCTAATTTAAGTTATGAAGTTAATTTAAACTGCCTCATCTTAAATTAAAGGTAAAGCAGATTCCCCTTCCTGCACCCAGCTCTTACCTGCTCCAGCAGGGGATATTCCCTGCAGGAAGAGGGAAATCTGTCTTCCCTTCTCCTCTCCATCAGCAGGAACAGCTCTGGATTTCACGGAAGGGCTCCGAGCAGGAGGGAGGGAACAGAACTGTGTCGGTGTCATTGCCCCCATGGTTCATGGCCTTGTTTTTAGGCTCCTGCATCTCCTTGCAGACATCCCCGAGCAGTCTGATCCCTGCAGCCCATTTGTCTCTCTCCAGCCCAGAAACTCCTGCCGAGATGATGCTGCAGGTGATGTGATGTTAATATAAATTAACTTCAACCCAAATTCCCTCCTTGGCTGAGCAGGAAAGAGCACGAACTGCAGAGTTTTGGCCTCTGTGTGACACAAACCTGTGCTGAGCTGTTTGAGGAAGGACAAATTCAGTGACCCCAGCACAGCACTGAGCCCCTGCCCACACCAGGTCACTCTCGGTGTGAGAGGAGTGAGAGGCCAACCTTGTAAGGAACGAGAGATAACAGCAAAAATCCTTGGAGAAGGAGCAGCCCCAGGGCTCATGAGGCTGTGAGTCACGGGACACTCTGTGTGTGTCTGCCAGAGGGCTGTGGGGAACCAGATCTTTATTAATGACCCAAAGTTTCACAACATTCATTCTTTCCAAAACCTCTTCTGCCACCTTCAAGGGATTAATCACCACAAAGGCCTGGGAAAGTTAAGTTCGTGTTTTTCCAGATGTTGAGGAATAGAAAGGATGCCCCTGGATCCCTGGAAGTGTCCAAGGCCAGGATGGACGGGGCTTGGAGAAACCTGGTCCAGTGGATGGTGTCCCTGCCCATGGCAGGGGGTGGATGGGATGAGCTTTAAGGTCCCTTCCAACCCAAACAGTTCTGTGACATCATAAAGGGAAAAGGATCTTTTTTTCGGGTTACGCCTGGCAGGAGGACACTGAGGGTAGGAATGTCCTGTGGAGCTTTGGCACCCCCAGCCTCACGGAGCTGTTTACTCGCTCCTTCCCTGGCTGAAGAGATCTCAGGTGAGTTGAGGACCTTCCTCTTCAATGTGTCACCTGGGCCATGCCTTTCTTAACATTTCAAAATATCCTGAGTGGGAAAGGACCCACAGGGATCATGAATCCAGCCTCTGGCCCTGCCCAGACACCCCAACAACCCCACCCTGGGCATCCCTGGCAGCGCTGTCCAAACGCTCCTGGAGCTCTGGCAGCCTCGGGGCCGGGACCATTCCCTGGGGAGCCCGGGCAGTGCCCAGCACCCTCGGGGGGAAGAACCTTTCCCTGAGCTCCATGCCAAGCCCTGACACAGCCCCAGCCGTTCCCTGGGCTCCTGTCCCTACTGTTTTCCAGAGAGTTCTTCCACGTGCAGCTCTTTTCCCTGCCACGGAAGAGCCGTGATCCCGGTCCTGCTGATGGATCCCTCAGTGCTGGGAAACCTCACCTGGAGAGGACTGGAGTCCTTCCCCTCTCCATGACCCTGCTCCTTCAGCAGCAGCCAGAGCATCCTCTGGGGGTTCCTGCAGGCAGATATTTATGGGAATTAAGTCCTCCCAAAGATTTAACAAACCCCTGCCAGTTTAGAACCTGGAAGCTCCGGACGCCTGGTTTAGATAGGAATGAGCTGAGTGAAGTTTTGTCCCCGTGCTTCAAAGTGAGTTCAACCAGCACAGAGCAGGGAGGCTGGAAAGCACAGAAATGAGAGCATTTAATGAACTGAAGTGAGATGAAAATGTCACTGCTACCGAGGATTTCTTGGTATGCACCTCTATTTTGCACCTGTTTAATTAGGGCTGCACGGGCTGGTGCTCTTCAAAAGAGAGCTGTGACTACAAGAACCAGCTCTGTCACACCCGAGGTTCTCAGTAACACAGCAAGGGTTGGTAGTGGAAATATTTAATATTAAAGTGGCCTTTTTTAGCTTTTCTTCCAGCAGGGATCATCCAAGAGCAAGCCAGGCCTGATGTGAGCAGTTTGGAATCCTCCACCCCCTCCCCAGGGCATCCTGGACTGGTCAAGGGGAAGAGATTTTCATTCCCAGCCATTCCCAGGTCCAGCCAGCTCAGAGCTCCTCTGACGTGGTCAAGCCTTCTTTGGGGATTACTGAGTTATGGAATATTTGAGGTGCACATCTCCCACCTGACCCCAAGGAGGGTTTGCACCTTCACTGAGAGCACAGCCAAGGCAAAGGGTTTGGGAATGGCCCAGTGGGATCAGCCAGGAGTGACTCAACCCAGAGTCCTCGTGTAGCTGACCAGGATTTTCTGCATTTTCCTCCTAAAAAAAACCAAAATGCTGCTTTGCTGAAATCCAAGCTTTCAGCAGGATTGTGTTGGGTTCTGCCCTTTCTATTCTGAACGCAAAGTCAAACATGCAAATAAGGCTGAAATGTTCCATTTTCCCATGACAAGAACTCCACGTTTCCACTCTTCCTTTCAAAATAATTTTTTGCTATGAAAATTATTGCCTGATGTAATAAAGCACAATAAGGACATCAAGGAGGGCTGTCAAAATGACAACAGAGTAACTTGGAAAAAACTTTTTAAACACCACATTCCGTGCTGAATTTTTAAATATGACATTTCACTCCACACTGGAATGAAAATTGAGTTTGAAATTACAGGAATTAAAAAAAAAAGAGAGACATTTCAGTTCCCACGTAGGTGTAGCCTTAATGCATCAAACATTTCAAACCCCAGACTTTGATGGGGTGGCACCAGGTACTCAAAAACAATTTCTGAAAGCTCTAAAATATCACGGAGAAAGTATCAGATAGAGATTTTTAAAACTTTGAAAACTTTCTGCATTAAAAACAAGAGAATATTTGGCTTTTTTAAGGACAATATTGACTTTTTTAAGGACAAATGTCCTTATAGAAGTCCCCAGCAATGTCCTGATCTGAGTCTGCAAGGTCCCCTTCCCCTGCTCAAAGCTTGGTTTCACTGAGAGTGAACTTGAGAGGTTTTTAAGCTCAGATAATATTTAAATTCATGACTTCATCTCTTAAAGGCGTCACTCAACAGCCTTGGGAAGAGGCAAAGGGAGTGGCTCCTGTGCAAGGCTGGTTTCCAGCAATACCCAGATGGAAACCTTTAATTTGCATTTTTCTGCTCCGTGTTAATTCCTCTTTATATGAACAACAGAAAATGGCTCCTTCCCTGAATGTATAAATACTTGGAAATTGGATCAACTTAAAATATTACAGTGTAAAATGTCTGTAAATGTTTCTAAATATTGAAATGGGAAAGTTTGTTTTACCAGAGACATGAAGAGTTTCTTCAGGGCCTCAAAGCTGGGAGAGCTGGGGGTGCTCACCTGGAGAAGAGAAGGCTCCAGGGACACCTCAGAGCCCCTTGCAGGGCCTGAAGGGGCTCCAGGAGAGCTGGAGAGGGACTGGGGACAAGGCCTGGAGGGACAGGACCCAGGGAATGGCTTGCACTGCCAGAGGGCAGGGCTGGATGGGATATTGGGAAGGAATTGTTGGCTGTGAGGGTGGGGAGGCCCTGGCCCAGGGTGCCCAGAGCAGCTGTGGCTGCCCCTGGATCCCTGGCAGTGCCCAAGGCCAGGCTGGATGGGGCTGGGAGCATCCTGGGAGGGTGGAAGGTGTCCCTGCCATGGAACAAGGTGAGTTTTAAGGTCCCTTCCAGCCCAAACCATCCCATGATTCTGTAAAAGCTGGATGAGACTCGAGGTTTCTCCTCCACGGCCACATTGCAGATGCCCACTCAGGAAGAACCCCCTGTGCCCTCAGGACACCCCAAGGTCAGCTTTTCCAAGATGACCCTCCTCGTTTTAAACTGGAATACTGAAGCTGAGTTGCTGAGGGGGCTTTTCAGTGGCTTGAAAACAAGTGGGATTCCTGCAAACCAAAAAAAAAAAAAAAATCCCAAACAAAATTAAAACAACAACAGCAAAACCAAACCAAGACCAAAAAAATCCCTCAGCAGAAGGGCTTGGGAATACTGTCCAGGAAAGAGAGTGGCTTTTGGAGCCAGGAGGTTGGCAGGGAGGAAAATTGAGTTTGAAATGTGTTGTCAGGGCAGCTCTGTGATTGTGGAGGTGTGGATTTCTCTGTGAGAAATAAAACCTCTCAGGTAATTCCTGAGGATTGTGCAGGAACAACACAGGGAAATCTGCAAACCAGAGGATTCTTTGGAGAGTTGATTGGGACAAATTGTAATACTGAGACTTCCTCGTGTAATCCCCACTGTTCCTGTCCCTTCAGAGCTCTGGAGCAATCCCAGAACTTTTCCTTGCTCTTTCTGCTCCACCTGAGCTGCCTGGTTTTGGGAACACCCAAATTCCAGAGCTCTCCTGGGATTCAGCTCCGGGCCACGTGGCTCTGGAAGGGAAGCTTAACCTTCAACCACCTCCTGGTGGAAATCCTGAACATTTCCAGGTAGGACTTGAGGCCATCTGACCTCACTCATGTCCCTGTGGGTTCCACAGCTCTGTCGTGGTCACCTTGGTTGAGTTGATTCCTTGTGCCACCAGCATTTGCTGGAGTATCCTTTAAATGAAGGTAGATTTGGGGTAGATCTCATTAATTTGCCCTAAATCCAGGCTTAAACTCAATCCTAAAACTCAACATTCAGACTTGGGGGTGAATGTCACTTGCAGTGCAGCAAAGGTGTCCCTAACAAACCTGCAGAACCCCTGGAATTCCCTCAAGGGGCTTTTAAAGGTTCCCACACCTGTCAGGCTCTTCCCTCAGGCCCAGCGGTATCTGCAGTTGGAATGTCATGGATTATTCTTCCAGGCTGTCAAAGGAGTAGCTGGAGGTTTGGGAATTACCTGGAACTGCTTGAGATAAGGCTGTGAATGTCAATTGAATTTTCCTCTCCATAATTGTTCCGTGCAGAGCTGAGCTGGCAGGGGGATGGCAGCAGCCCTGACATTTTTTGGTGTTCCAGAGCTTTTCTGGATGTTTCCTGGAGGAAACGTCCGGGTGAGTGAATCCCAGTTTCAGTGGTGCATTAGGAGCGTGTGAGCTCTGGCTCAAGAAATAATCCAGGACTGCAAATTCCACAGGAACTTGTGAGAATTGGCATTAGCTGCGTGCAAGAGGAGGAAACTCTTCCTGGAATCCCACAAAGCTCCTGAGCATGAGTTATGGAGCTGAACTAATGAGTTTGCTGATCAAAAGAGCCTCATCTGAGTTTTAATGGTGCTCAGCATAAAAGGGTTATTTGAATTTATGGCGGCGTCTCTTCATTCCTGTGGCAGAGTAGTTTGGAAGATCATTTTTAAAACATCCCATCCCATTCATTAATGACAGAAATTCAGTTTGTACCATGAGTAATGTCTTATCTAAAGTTGCAATAGTATAAGAAGGCTCTTTTCACATGGAAATCCTCCAAGTCTTTAGCATTTCTTCTTGAGCTCTTTGAACTTGATTTACATTTTCCCAACAGAACTGACTGAAAACCCCGTTTCGGATGAGGAGGGCTCAGCACTAATGGAATATACGGCTCTATAATATTTTCATCATTACATAAACCCCACATTTAAACATCCTGCTCTTCTGGCCAGAACGCTTTGCTGAGCAGATGCTTCTTAATGAGCTCTTTCCAGTGACACCGAGGCCTTGGAGTTGATTTACAATGCATGAAACCCAGGAATACTTCAAACTGTTCCTCCCCACATGCATCACACGGCACCGACTTTCATCTGCCATCCTATTGCCCAGCTGAGCCTTTTTTCTGTCCTTTCAAAGTTCCTCCAAATCCTCTCATATCAGGGACCATTCAAAACTCTCTCACATCGAAGTAATTTTCTCTAAGCCATAATTTGCTGCCATCCTCCATTCACTCCTCACTAAATCTAGGCAGGAATTCTGTCTCTTGCAAGAATTGCTGGGCTCTGGAGCTGCTCATCTCTTTCCATGCTGAAAGTTTGTCTCTAAATTCTACATTTTGGGGTTTTACCTCTTGAAACCTGGTTGGGAAAGCTGGGAGTGCTCACCTGGAGAAGAGAAGGCTCCAGGGACACCTCAGAGCCCCTTGCAGGGCCTAAAGGGGCTCCAGGAAAACTGGAGAGGGATTTGGGACAGGGGATGGAGGGGCAGGACCCAGGGAATGGCTTCCACTGCCAGAGGGCAGGGCTGGATGGGATATTGGGAAGGAATTGTTGGCTGTGAGGGTGGGGAGGCCCTGGCCCAGGGTGCCCAGAGCAGCTGTGGCTGCCCCTGGATCCCTGGCAGTGCCCAAGGCCAGGCTGGACAGGGCTTGGAGCAGCCTGGGACAGTGGAAGGTGTCCTTGGAATGAGGGGAATGTTGGAATGAGATGATCCTTCAGGTCCCTTCCACCCCAAACCATTCCATGACTCCACAACAATTCCATGACTCACGCTAACCAGTGAGAGAAGTCTTCACTGTGAAGAGCTTTAACCACACGACTGGGACAGCACCACACCGCTCTCATCAGAGCAGCTTTGAGCCTCCGTCTCCTCACCAGTGGTCCCTGGGATAAAGCAGGGATATAAAAATGCCCACGAGGAGCTGTGGATGGAGCGGACTCCCACCCTGTGTGGAGCACTCGGCTCGTGGTTGCCATGGCCTGTGTTCCTCAGGATTCCTTCAGCACTTGTCATTTGTTTGCTGTGCCAGAGTGAGAGGCTTTGGGAAATCTCCGAGACGAAGAGAGCAAACAGGAGCACAAACAGAGGCTCCACCAGCCAGCTCTGGGATGCTCCCTCCTCGCGGGATCCTCACTCGCGGGGCCGTGCCCGAGAACAATGAGCGGTTCTCAGAGCTCTGTTTGGTCAGGGCTGGACTCTCTGTATCTTTGGGGTGGTTTCAGGTGGAAAGGCTGGGCCGTGCACCCTTCAGCCACTGGTTTCACTGGTTTGGTTCTCAGGAGGGTGCATGGACTGCAGGGCAGCTTCGGAGGGAAAAGCAGCAACACCTTGCTCAGGGGAAGAGGTTTTTGGGGAGATCGAGAACCTGGTGGGAGTTGGGTGTTGGAACAGCACCTTCACCCCAAAGTGTGGGATTGATAGAGACCAAGGCGAAGGCTGGAGTCAGGAATGACGCACAGCAGGGCTGGGACAGAGGGATTTGCTCAAGGCCAGATCTCAGGTCCTCTCCTAGAACAGGAGGGGTGAGGGGAGGATGTGCACGTCCTGAGACCCCAGTGACCCCAGTGCCCCCACTGGCAGTGAGTCAGGGGAGCTTTGGCATGGAGCTCAGGGAAAGGTTCTTCCCCCCGAGGGTGCTGGGCACTGCCCGGGCTCCCCAGGGAATGGTCCCGGCCCCGAGGCTGCCAGAGCTCCAGGAGCGTTTGGACACCGCTGCCAGGGATGCCCAGGGTGGGGTTGTTGGGGTGTCTGGGCAGGGCCAGGGGTTGGATTTGATGATCCCTGAGGGTCCCTTCCTTCTCAGAAGATTCCATGATCCCATAATTGTCCATTACCCCACTGACCTTGTGCCTCTCCTTTCGCAGGTTTCCTGGCCCAGAGGTAGCTGCCAATTGAAGTCCCTCAGAATACCTTACATTTCAAAATCTTCCTATCCTTTTTTTCCTTCCTATCCCTTTTCCCCCTTTTTTCTACCCAAGCCAATCATCCCAGTACAAGAACCACAGGAAAATTCTTCAAAACACGAATGGTTTCAGCAGCTCCCTTTGGCCAGAAGATGACATAAAACTGCTGCAGGTTTTTGTCTCCTCTTCAGTAAATGATCAGAATCCCTTCATCCTGTGTTCAGTCATCACCAACTGAGGGTCTTCCACCCGAATTTTAACCTCCCAGCTGGCCTTACATCCAGTATCTCACTGAAAGTCCAGGATGAGTCACATTTACTGCTTTATTTATGGTGCAATCAAAGGCTGGAGGAGAGGGAGCAGTGACTGCTGTGCCAGTGCATAAAATATCCCTCTTTCCTTTAGCCCTGGATTAGAAACATTGGGATTGCCAGACAAGGCAATGGTGGGAAACTCTGTCATCTCACACTTGGGTTTGTGGGGATCATGGGACAGGACAGCAGAACGGCCCTGAGGATGGAGAAGCTTGAAATGAGCAGGAACAGCAGGAAAAGGGAACACAGAGACGTCACCACCGTGAAATGAAGTGGAGAAAGGGGATTTTGCCAAAAAGCAGCTCCATGGGAGGCAGGCAGAGATCCATGTTGGGAGAATCCCGAGCTGCAGGAGCTCCAGCCCACACCACATCTGTTCCTGCCTTGTGGTGTCCTGGATACCTTTATTCCTTCTGATTAATATTCTTCAATATCCTAAAATTATCTTCACTGGAAGGGTGGCCAGGCAGTGGGAGAGGCTGCCCAGGGAAGTGGTGGAATCCCCATCCCTGGAAAAAACGAGTGGACGCGGCACTTGGCAGATTTGGTTGAAGGTTGGACTCGATGATCTTGGAGGTAATTTCCAACCTTATCAACTGTGTGCCTCTCTGATATCAAACTTAGGGAATTTCCTTATCCAAAAAGGTCAGTTGGAAAGCAGGAATGAGGCCTGGATAAACCCCCCAAGCTGAGCTGTTGGCACCCGAGGGCTGGCACAGCACAAAGCTCCCAGTTTAGGTGACATGAAAGATTTCAGCTTGCCCGAGTCTGAGTAATTGAGCTGACATGATCAGATCATCTTTTGATGGTCTAATTGAATTATGTGCATTTCTAAAAGCTTTTCTCAGTGGAGCTAATGAGTTTTATGTCTGTACTGAGCCAGGCAGACCCAGCCAGGGTTCCAACCTTCCTGTAATGGATCTAAACAGGACGAGGGCTCAGCCACGAATTCTAACCCCAATTATCAAAGGTTCATTTCAGTTCCTCCCTTCTGGTGACTGCTCAGAACCTTGTCCCGGTATGATTCCCTGTGACTTCCTTGGGATGTGGGATATTATTTATCAGGGTGTTTCCTGGGCAGTCTGAAGAGCTGAAGAGGGAAGATGCCTTTGTTTTTATGGGATCCAAGCTGCTTTCCGTTATCCCAAGTTCCTAAGCTCATGTAACTAAAAGAATGTCAATGAGATAAAAGGAAGAAGATTTTTTACAAGGAGAGTGGGGAGGCCCTGGCACAGGGTGCCCAGAGCAGCTGTGGCTGCCCCTGGATCCCTGGCAGTGCCCAAGGCCAGGCTGGCCGGGGCTTGGAGCAGCCTGGGACAGTGGGAGGTGTCCCTGCCCATGGCAGGGGGTGGATCTTAAAAAATCTTTTAAAGATTCTCTCTCACCCAAACCATTCCATAACTCTATGGACACTGTGAGCTGAACATCAACCCTACAAGAACAGATTCCTTTCACTCACTTTCCTGATCTTGGAGCAGAGGCCAAAGACAGGCTGGATGTAAAAAATGAGTTAATCCCATCGAGGAAAGTGTCTTACAGAGAGGGCAAGGTGCCAGTTTCAGCACCTCCACCTGAACTTCAGCCCCAGGAGGAACTGCAAGTGCCGAAACTTTGTGGTGGGGAGAAGTTTGCTCAGCCCGGAGTGTCAGCTCGGAAATCCAGCCTGTGTTTGCCTTCGGATGAGCTTTGTGCTATCAGTTGTTCTGAAAACAGGGATTTACAGCTATGGGAACCTCGGGGGTGTGAGAGGAGGCTCAGAGGTTCCTCCTCCACCTCACTCCCCTTCCATCCTAATGGACACTGTCCCTTTGGCCACCCAAATCTCTGCTGGTGGAGGCTGCAAAGTTGTGTGAAGCTTCAGCTGTGAGGGGAGAGCAGGTGCAGGTTCCTCCAGGGTTACTACAGAGTTACTACTGCCACACACACCCTGTCTGTGTCTGCCTCGCTGTCATCGTCACTGCCCCTTTGTCTGCTGCAAACCGAGCCCTGACAGCCTGGCCAGGATGGGAAAACCGCTGGAATCAAAGCCAGAGTCAGGGAATTTCAGCAGATCATGGAATGGTTTGGGCTGGAAGGACCTTAAAACTCATCTCATCCCACCCCTGCCACAGGCAGAGACACCTCCCACTGTCCCAGGCTGCTCCCAGCCCC
>VXAZ01007596.1:34015-69545 GCA_013399875.1 Gymnorhina tibicen
CAGAGGCACAGAATCCCTCCCTGGACACTTCAGCCCAGCACAGGGGGGTTTCTGGGCTGCCAATGCACAGCTGAGACCCCTGGAGCTTCTTGTCCACCCCCACCCCAAGTCCTGCTCCCCTGGGCTGTGATTTCCCTGCTGCCAGACCTTTCCCTCCTTGTTCCTGATGCTGGAGCATCCCACAGGGATCTCGAACCAGCACGAGAATCAGGCCTGCAAAGTTCACGGACACATCTGACACATCCCCTGAAAATGCAGGGAATTATCCCCTCCTGCCCCTCCAGAAAGCTCTGCTGCCTTGGAAGAGAGAGATCCAGCTGGAATTTTTAAAACCTCTTATTTACAGTACCAGTGTAATCGAGACAGGATCTATTCCCTGACATGTTCCTTCATTGCAGAACCAAGAAGTTTCCCTTGGTTTTTTTTCTTTCTAGGAACAAAGTCAGTCTTTGGAACACTCAATTTCAGCGTGAAGGGTCCAGACGGATTTTGACAAGACTGCTGCAGTTTGTCACGGCTGTGATCTCGAGACAAGGATCTGACAATGGATCAGTGTGGAATTTAACAGCGTAACAAATGACAAAACCCATCTCCAGAAAATGACACCCTGAGGTAAATGGAGGCTTTACTTTCAGGGGAAAAAAAGAGAAAAAAAGCCCGGACAGGAAAGGTGAGCCTTATCAGCTCGTGCAGGAGAAATCACAACATTTGCATGAAATTCTTGTTGAAATTCTCCCGAGGTATCACACTCCTAAAAAGACCTGTCATTCCCAGGCACTCCACAGGGATTAGCAGCTTCATGGGAAGGAGCCAGTGTGATTCTTGAGGTTTGAAGATCAACAAAGAATGAATAAATAAAAGCAGATAAATTTATGTTCTCTGAACAGGGTGCTCCTGCATTTACAGCCACTTGCTTCCGTGTGGGCAGAGGCCACTGGATCTTTACAAACCGAGCCAGGTTTTCTCAAGCTGGTCCAGGGGCTCGGGGATTGAAAGGTCACCTGGCTGTACCCAGAGAGATGGTCCTGGTGTGCCCTCCCAGCACAGGGAGCCCCCAAACCTCTCTGTTCCCACCCCCAGCAGGAGGGGCTGGACCTGACCACAATTTACCTTCTGCTGTGATCTGCTGGCAGCCCTTGGTCAGAGCTGGGGGTCAGCACGGCCGCTGGTGAGCAGGAGCTCTTCCTGGCTCCTTTTATCTAAAAATCAATCTCTGCCTGTGTTCCCATCCCCTCTGATCCTTCAGGATCCCTCCAGACTGGCTTTGACTCTTTGCTTCAGAGACCAAACCTTCCAAAGCCTTTCCCACGTCGAGCCTGTTCTCCTGAACGCCCTGACACCGAAGTTCCGGCTCTTTCTGTAGCTCCAGCTCTCCCTGCACGGCTCCCCCCTCTCTCATTCCTCCCTCCTCTCTCACTCCTCACTGCTTCCCCAGGGACACTGCGGCTCTTTCCTGCTCCTCAGCACTGCCTTTCATCTCCTCTGCTCCCTCTGGACCCCCTCCCCTGCCCGCGTCAGCAGGAACACTGCAGCAAGCAGCCCGTGCCCTCCAGGCCACATCCACGAGCTGGAATCATCCCCTCCAAAACTCGTGTCCTTGGAAAAAAACCAGCTGGGTGGAGGTGCTGGCACGGAGGGGACAGAGCAGCCCCTTTTCCATTTGCTGACTTGGCCCTCGCCCGGCCCTCCCCGGGGTGGGGACGCGGCGTGACAAAGGTGGCGATGCAGGCAGGCCCTGCCTCAGTCAGCACTTTCGGAGAGGAGGTCACCTCTGCTCCGGCTCTGTGATCAGATGGTGTTTGTTCCACGTCCTTGGAGAGGCCTGCAAGGCGGCTCAGAGCCTTTGGAGAGCTGGACTTGGGGAGCCAGGAGACAAAGGGGCTGCTGGCAGCCGTCCTGCGTGCCAGGCCACGGGCACTGGACCTCTCCGTGCTGTCCTCCACGGCCTGGAGCAGTCGTTCCAGTCGTTCCCTCGCCAGGTCCCACAGTTTGGGCCATGTCTGCGTGTGGGACAACCTCATTTCACCCGTCCAGGAGTGCAGAGCTGCTGTGGGGTGGCCCAGCTGTGTGTCCTGACACACACAGGGGGTTCCTGCATCCCCTCACCTTCTGGGGGCCTCTTGACTGTCCAGCTGGTGTGGGGCTGCCTGTCCAGCTGAGAGACCACAGGGGACAAGGCCCTGTCCTTAGGAGGGCAGGGTTAGATGGGATATTGGGAAGAAATTCTTCCCAGATCCTCGTGCCAGTTTCGGATCCCCGTGGGATGCTACAGCACCAAGAACAAGGAGGGAAAGGTCTGGCAGCAGGGAAGTCACAACCCTGGGGAGCAGGACTTGGGGTGGGGGTGGACAAGTGCCTCTGCTCTGCTTGGCTGGGTGTTGGCGGCCCAGAAACCCCCCTGTGCTGGGCTGAGGCCAAAGAAGTGTCCAGGGAGGGATTCTGTGCCTCTGCTCTGCTGCCGTGGGACCCCCCAGTGCTGCCTCCAGCTCTGGAACCCCCAGCATGAGAACAACAGCCCTGAGGAACAACAGCAGGAGGACGTGGAGCTGCTGGAGCCAGTCCAGAGGAGGCCCCGGAGCTGCTCCCAGGCCTGGAGCCCCTCTGCTCTGGAGCCAGGCTGGGAGAGCTGGGGGTGCTCACCTGGAGAAGAGAAGGGGCTTGGAGCAGCCTGGGAGAGTGGAAGGTGTCCCTGCCCATGGCAGGGGTGGGATGAGCTGAGCTTTAAGGTCCCTTCCCACCCAAAGCATCCCAGGATTCTCACCCTCCCTGGCTGCAGCTCCGTGTCCTGAGGAAGCCTCGCTCTGCCCTTAAATATTAATGATGATGTTCAGTGGAGCTGCCTCACTCCCAGCTCACATCCAGGGCAACAGTCAGGCTTTTTTTATCTTCACTTGCCATCTGCTCTTTCATCAAATTATTTGTAAAGGAGAGGCCCTCACATTCAGGAAAATCATCTGATAAATAAACACCGTTACACGGCGATACCTTTATTGGGCTGTGAGCTGCTCGAGCTGTGCAAGATAAATAGGTTTAATTAGTGGTAAGACATCCCTTTTTTAACATTTACAGGAGTCTAATCATTATTCCCCTTGCATAGGCAGGCTCAGAATTTTAAGCAGGGCACAGACTCCTCTCCTGTGCGGCGCGTGCTGCCAGGAGGGTCCCATGAATAATTTAAGACCACGTCGTCTTCTGGCCCTCCAAGAAAATATCAATATTTTGCTCCCACTTCCTGAACTCCTGCCCACGAAGGATCGATTGTATTCCCGCGGGAGCTGACTCTGCTGGGAGCTGCATGGCCCGCAGTGGAATCTGTCCTTTTTTCCACAGCTCAGGGAAGCTTTTACAAGTCTCAGGAGGAGCAGGGACAGCCAAAACAGGGCAGAGCAGGCGCTGCTGCCACGGCGACATCGAGAGGGGTCTGAGCCTCCAACACTCCCCAAGCAGCTCCTGCTCGGCCCCAGCAGTTCTGTTCTCCAGAGGCAGCACCTGGACATGGATTTACAAAGTCCTGGGGACCAGCAAGGTCCCTCCGGTCATTCAGCTGCCACAGGGCGTTGTTGTGGCCTCTCCGGGGAGCGTGAAGTGTCCTCAGGGGCAGCTCCAGTCTCTGCTCTGGGACAGGGACAGGAGCCCAGGGAACAGCTGGGGCTGTGTCAGGGCTTGGCATGGAGCTCAGGGAAAGGTTCTTCCCCCCGAGGGTGCTGGGCACTGCCCGGGCTCCCCAGGGAATGGTCCCGGCCCCGAGGCTGCCAGAGCTCCAGGAGCGTTTGGACACCGCTGCCAGGGATGCCCAGGATGGGGTTGTTGGGGTGTCTGGGCAGGGCCAGGGGCTGGACTGATGGTCCCTTCCAGCTCAGGATATTCCAGGATTCTGTGATTTGGCAGCTGCCTGTTCTGGCTCCCTGCATTCCCACAGGAAGCAACCAAAAAGTGTTGAAAACTGCAAACAAATTTGGGGACGCTTCAGTTCAAGAGACCTCGGGAACTGCCAGTGTCCCACCCAAACCAGTGCCCTTCTTGTCCATCGTGTGCTGGGCAGCAGCAAGGGGCTGCTGGAGATGGAGCAGAGCTCACCCCTCATGAGGAAGCTGAGGAACAGCAGGAAATCCTGCTCCTCGGGAAGCTTTTCCTCACAAAACCAATCTTGTTCAGAAGGTGGAACATCCCACCCCAAAGAAGGTCTCTCCTGACTGTGCCTGGCACAGGAGTGCCAATGGAGCTGAGTGCAAACCCCTTCTGGAGCCAGAGGCGGATCTGAGAGCAGCTCCAGGGCCAGGGCTGGGGCTGAGCATGGGGCAGGATGGATCCCTTCCCTCAGGAATGGCTCAGGATCCGCTGAGCTTCCCTGCAAAGGCGATGATGCCTGGGAGGGAGACTGGGGCCTCACTGCTGCTCCAGGCAGCACCTGGAGGAGGCATGTGAGGAGGGCTTTTCCTTAAAAACCCCCTGGTCTTTGCCTGAGCTAAAGGAGGGTAGAGTTAAACTCAGACAGAGAGAGGACAGGAGAAGGAGAAAAGGAAGGAAACAGTGGAAGAAATCACATGGGAAGAGTGGGAGGAGAGAAATAAAACCAGGAGAGGGTCACAAAGATTAAAAACCCACAGATACTTCAATTGTAGGGCAAGGAGCAACTTTCCTCTCTTGGCTCTGCTGGAAAGCCCTGAGCCAGGGGCAGCAGTGGCCAGAGGGGGACACCGGGCAGGACACTGGGACACAGAGCCAGGGAGGGCACCAAGGGAAAGGGGGGATTCTGCCCCTGTGCCCTACTCAGGTCAGACCCCACCTGCAGAGCTGCCCCAGCCCTGGGGAACAACAGCAGGAGGATGTGGAGCTGCTGGAGCCAGTCCAGAGGAGGCCCCGGAGCTGCTCCCAGGGCTGGAGCCCCTCTGCTCTGGAGCCAGGCTGGGAGAGCTGGGGGTGCTCACCTGGAGAAGAGAAGGCTCCAGGGACACCTCAGAGCCCCTTGCAGGGCCTGAAGGGGCTCCAGGAGAGCTGGAGAGGGGGTGTCCCTGCCCATGGCAGGGGTGGAATGGGATGAGCTTTAAGGTTCCTTCCCACCCAAACCATCCCAGGATTCCACGAGCTCACACCTGCACACCCTGGCAAGGCAGGACCCCAGGGGCCCATAAAAACAGGATTAATGGTCCCTCTCAGCAGAGCGAGGAGCCCTGTGTGTAAACAATTTTTATTCCTGGACCCACCAATCCATCCCTGGATGTTCCTGGCAGCAGATCCAGAGCGCAGCTCAGGAATCAGCAGTTCCACCTGGCTGCCCCGGGATCCGAGCTGTCAGCTCCCCTGGCCCCGGGCTCCTGGGGACCATTACCCCTGGATTTGTTCCCTGGATATCAATCACCCTCCTGGGCACTCTGCCTGAAATAGCAGCAGTAAAACCCCCACCGCAAACTCCAGGCTCGCAGTGCTGAAGGGACAGGATTCCTGCACTGCCTGCGGCAGGTTGGGAAATTTAAGGGCCAGATCCTGGAGCTGCTGCATTGCCTGGCCGGGATCCAGCAGATAAATAAGCTGCTGTTTCATCTCCAGCCAGCGAATCGCCCCAATTAAAATCAATAAGATTAATCTCATTAATTGGGTAAATACAGGAGCTACCTCTGCGTGCCCAGCACAGCCCTTCCGAGATAAAAACCTTGACTGAACCGTAATCTACACCAAAATATAAGCAAACTTGGCTAAAGTCATCTTCTTTCCACAAATCCCCGTTCTTGGCAGGGGCCCGGGAGGCAAATTCCTGCAGAGGAGGGGGGCGAGAGGAGCTCTCGGCTCGCAGGGCTGTAATCCTCCCAGGAGCTCGGGGCTGCAGCTGCCTCCAGCGGTTCCTCCCGGCGCTGTCAGGCTTAGAGATTCCACCGGGATTACAGGGAAGTGCTGTTCTCAGAGGTCACCTGCAGTGCCACCGAGCCCCGCGGGGAAGAGCAAAGGGAGGGAGGAGGGAAGGGAGAAAGGGAGGGAGGAGGAAGAACTCCCTGACAGCTCCATCCCTAAAGCATTCCCTGCTGCTGCAGGAAATATAAAGCATCCCCTTGGTTCTCCTTCCTTCCATCTCTCCTCCTCCCACCTGCAGAGCAGGGGAACAACATCAGGAGGACGTGGAGCTGCTCCCAGGGCTGGAGCCCCTCTGCTCTGGAGCCAGGCTGGGAGAGCTGGGGGTGCTCACCTGGAGAAGAGAAGGCTCCAGGGACACCTCAGAGCCCCTTGCAGGGCCTGAAGGGGCTCCAGGAGAGCTGGAGAGGGACTGGGGACAAGGGCTGGAGGGACAGGACACAGGGAATGGCTTCCAGAGGGCAGGGATAGGTGGGATATTCGTGGTGATGCAGAACCCTCTTCCTGCTGGGCAGCTCTGGGTGAGGGAGTTAAACCTTGCGTGCCTCAGTTTCCCTGGAATTTTGGACTGTGAGCAGTCTGCCTCACAGAGCCCAGGTGGAGCCCTCCCTGCCCAGCCCTGTGGGTGAAGCCCTTTTGGGGCAGAAAGATTTGAAATTCCCACGTAAAGCCTGTTTGAGGGCAGGGGGTGCCCACACAGAGCCCCGAGGCTCCGAGGCTCCCTCCCTGCTCCATCCCGTCCCATCCTCTGATATCCCAAGGATCCCAAGCCGCTGGAGCAGCCTGGTCTCTGTGCAGTGGGATGCAGGGGGGAGCTGGGCACAGCAGAGTGCAGGGCTGTCACCAAGGAGCGTTTTGGGTTATTTCAGCAGCCCCAGACTCTCCAGAGCCTCCGCAAAACACTGACTTGCTCAGGGACAGAACAGCCCACACCGCTTTTCCTCTCTCCTCCTTTACCCACTAATGAAAACCATCTCCGAGCTAAATTAAATTCTCCCTCACAGCACACCCAGCCCTGAGGGCAATTAAAGAAACGTAATGAATCTGCTCCTTTTTTTTGAGGCAATTAACGTGAAGCAGATCCAAAGGTGAACCTTGTAGCTTTTAAAAGTGACTCATTACTCCAAAAATGACTCCAGAACGGCTCGGGGAGGAGAGGGCACTGCTGGGTCAGAAGTTCTTGTGGCACTTTCACGTGCAGCTGCCCGTGTGAGGGTGGGGAGGAAGCAGCAGGTGAGGACCCGGGGCACCGTGACAGCCTCGCTGATGGAGATGTGAAGTTGTCACCTCTGCTGAGCTTCTCAATCCCCTCCCTGGCTGCCCTCGCACGAATCTGCCGAGGGATGTGGACAGAGGGCTGCAGGGCAGAGGTTTGGCACACCCAGGGAGGGGACCACAGCTCCAGAGAGGGTCAGCCCAGGGCCAGGGGTCCAGGAGCGTTCAGAGGTTGGAGATGACTGAGAAAGGCCAGCAAGGTCCAAGGATGGGCGGGTGAAATAAATTGGAATTACATTTTTCCCTTAGATCTGTATGTATTTGTTTCTCCTTGGTGGTGGAGAGGGAAGGGAAGGGAAGGGAAGGGAAGGGAAGGGAAGGGAAGGGAAGTTGTTTTAGACTGTTCAGCTCTTAAAACTGTCTTAAACCAAGGCAGTTGTTCACACACAGCAAAACCTTGAAAGGGACCACTGATCCCATTTCTGGGGGAGCAGAGCTGTCCCTGGGTCCGGCCCTCCCAGGGTGTGGGCTCATGGAATCATGGAATGGTTTGGGTTGGGAGGGGCCTTAAAGCCCACCCCATTCCACCCCTGCCATGGACTTCCACTGTCCCAGGGTGCCTCAAGCCCCGTCCAGCCTGGCCGGGGACACCTCCAGGGATGGGACACTGGGAAGGCGGCTCTGGCACCGCGTGGCTCTGCAGGAGGAGGGCTCAGCTGGGACACTCAGAGCGGGATTTGTCCCAGACTCTGCTTTTGGCTGCTTTGCCTCTCAGGTTCTGGGGCACACGGGTCCCTCACTGGAGCTGAATTCCCACCCACCCCTGCAGCAGGGTCCTGCTGGCAGGGGGCCCACCCACCTCCTCTGAGCTGTTCCAGAGCTGCTCTCACTTCTGGGAGCTGGAATCGGCCCAGGGGAGGCTCCAGCTCAGCCAGAGGCAGCACAGGGAAGCATCTGCAGGGGCAGCTCCTGTTTTCAGCACAGGGCAGAGCCAGGGAGCCGGATTTTCCTTTGGTTTTGCTCATGATCCACGTAGATGAAACAAGCTGGAAACAAAAATAATTCTGTTCCATGCTCTGCCTTGGCACCTCCCGGGACTTGACCCTCAGAGGAGCAGCTTTTTTCCTTTGGGGCTGTTTTCCTTCCTCCCGATGCCTCTTCCATGAGCTGGTCCGGACACAGGGGAGTTACAGGCCACAGCTGTGCCCACCCTTGGGAAAACCAGCATTTCCAAGGAATCATTTTCCCAGCCTTGGGGTTGTTTTTTGCACAGCCTGGAAACCTTTCCAGGCTCAGGCCATGCTGGAAAAGCCTCTCCTGGTGTTACACCTGGAGTTCTTCCAGGAGCACAGAGCCCTGGGGAGCTTGGAGGGGCTGCTGGTGCCGGTTCAGCATCCCAGGGTGGGAGATCTTCCCAGAAGCAGCTTCACAACACCACAGGTGGCTGCCCAAGGACAGTGGCAAGGAGGAGGATGTGCATTATTAATCTGTGTCGACTCCTCTTTTTCCTGTGTCCAACAGATCAATAAATTCTGGCTGGAAATGAAATCATTACTTGCCTCCTCTTGTTATCCTGCTCAGCACGGAGCTGGAGATGCCAAAGGAAAGGGAAATGGATTGTTCCACCCAGATTTGTGGAACAGCTGGGGCTGTGAATGGAGCTCAGGGAAAGGTTCTTCCCCCCGAGGGTGCTGGGCACTGCCCGGGCTCCCCAGGGAATGGTCCCGGCCCTGAGGCTGCCAGAGCTCCAGGAGCGTTTGGACAGCGCTGCCAGGGATGCCCAGGGTGGGGTTGTTGGGGTGCCTGGGCAGGGCCAGGGGCTGGGCTGGATGATGGTGCTGAGACCCCACCTGCAGAGCTGCCCCAGCACAGGAAGGACCTGGAGCTGCTGGAGCGAGTCCAGAGGAGGCACCAGGACGAGCAGAGGGATGGAGCAGCTCTGCTGGGAGGAAAGGCTGGGAGAGCTGGGATTGTTCAGCCTGGAGAAGAGAAGACTCTGGGGTGACCTCATTGTGGCCTTCCAGGACCTGAAGGGAGCCAGCAAGAAAGATGGAGAGAGACAATTTCCAAGGCCTGGAGGGACAGGACATGGGGGAATGGCTTCCCACTGACAGAGAGTAGGGATAGATTGGATTCTAGGAAAAATTTCTTCCCTGTGAGGGTGGGGAGGCCCTGGCACAGGGTGCCCAGAGCAGCTGTGGCTGCCCCTGGATCCCTGGCAGTGCCCAAGGCCAGGCTGGACAGGGCTTGGAGCAGCCTGGGATGTTGGAAGGTGTCCCTGCTGTGGCAGGGGTGGAATGGGATGATATTAAAGTCCCTCCCAGCCCAAACCAGTCTGGGATTCTGCAAAGAGCAACAGATGCTCCCACTGAGCTTTGCAGTAACCCCGAGGAGGGAGCACAGGCAGGATTTTTCCTGCTCAGAAGAGCCACAGTTGGATCTCTTGGAGCATCTGAAGGGAAAAGCACGGACCTGGCTGCACTCCCAGCTGGGGACAGAGGTCCTGCTGCTGAGCCAGGCGGGCTGGAGAAGTGGTTTGTGCCTGTGAGCACGGCTGAGCAGAGAGCAGCTGCTGCCCTGAGCCTGGCAGAGGCTCCCAGGGCTGTGCCCAGCAGGAATGCCGAGCTTTTCCCGGAGCCACACGCAGGGAGTGAGCACAGCCCGGCTGCCAGGTGTCTGCAGCAGTGGAAAGAGGCAAACAAAGCCATTCAGGGAACAAATGAGGATAAATCCAGGCACTTCTACCTGCTCACAAACAGCCTGCCAGCTGAGGAGCTGAAATCCAACCCCCCGGAGAAGCTGTTGGCCTTGGAGCATCCAGGCACCGCTGAAGCTGCGGCCCTGGAGTGGTGCTGGAGGTGCTGGAGGGCAGAGAAGGGGGTCAGGAGGGTCAGGGGGGTGGAAGGCAGGAGAAACTGGGCCAGGGAGGTGCACGTTGGGAAAGCAGGCAGGAAACGGCATCCCCAGGTCCGTGGGAATGAAGAACATCCCAGCGTCCATCCCTGAGTGCTCCCGGCTCCCCGGGCTGGGACTCCTGGCTGCAGCAGGCTGGGTCATGGCCAGAGCCCGACCTCTGCAGCCCCAATTAGCTGGGAGAGGAGCTGTGCAGCTAATGAGTGCATCAAGGGATTTATCTCAGCCCCAGGCACCCGCGCTGACTGCAAAATTCCTGGCACAGGCAGCAGCTCCGTATCGATCCCGGGAAGGCTGAGTGCTTCCCAGCATAAAAATCACGGGGAAATGGGATTTCTCCGGGAGAGTTCTTCGCTGCTGCCTGGGTGCCTGTGAGGATGAGACCTCCCCGTGCCTAAGGTGGCCACCTGCAGCAGGTGACGTTGGTGGCACTGAAGGTTGGTGACAGCGAGGAATTGTCACCCCTTGGAGGGGGGTGTGACCAGTGAGGGGGCTGTGACCGGTGATGGCAGCAAACTGGTCAGGGGGACGCTGGGCTGGCTTGAAAAGGGATGGATCCTGATTTCCATAGGTTTCAGTGGGAATTCTGGAGAAGAGGGAGGAGAGAACCTGAGGGATACCCTGGAGCCCCTGAGACCAACGGGGAGAGCTGCGGATTTTTCCTGATATCGTTTGCAGGAATGAGGCACTGGGAAACGCTCTGGGTTCCTGCCCAGTTTAACTGGTTTTCTTGAAATAAACTGGTGCCAGAACATTCCAGAAGGGTCACAGGGAGGGAAAAGGGGTCTCAGTCTCACAGCTGGGGACAGGGCTGGGGAGGCCCTGCCAGAGGGGCAGGGGAGCTGCAGAGGATTTGGAGCCCTGTCCCCAATCCAGCCCCCCAAACGCAGGAGCTTGGAATTGGTTCCTCCTCCGATTCCCCCTCCTTGCAGCCCGGCGTGGTTGGTGCTGCTCAGAGCGTGGGATGAGGAGGGGATAATTAGCCCTGAGCTTTCCTCTACCTGCAGGAGGCTGGAAGGAAATTCTGAGTCAGACCAAAACAACATTTAGCAACTGCGGCAGGCCCGGGCAGGATGATCAGTGGCTGCTAATGACAATTTATCTTGTCACATCTTGATGCCTCCTGTTGTAACGTCCTCCCTGCCTGGTTTGCGGGGAAAGGGCATCCTGTAAATCTCGGAGGCACTGGGAGATATTGTCCTTCTCACTTCACAGGCTGGAGAGATGCCTCGAGCTGGAACCTGGCGGGCAGAGGCACAGTTCCACCCCAGAGCCCCTTCGCTGTGCTGCGGGGAATTCGGTTCCCTCCTCGTTCAGCCCCAGCTCGGCTCCTGCCACGGAACAACTCCCACTGCCAGCAATTCCCACTGCCAGCAATTCCCACTGCGACCATTTTAAACAGTCCCAGAACCTGTGGTTCTCTCCAGGCTGACAATCCCCGCGCTGGCACACCCAGAGGAATCGAGTCCTTCACCATGGCAGGCTGTAGGAACAACAAATATTTCTTCCCTTGGGAATTCCTGCCGAGGCACTGAAGATGTCCTGGGAACAAGGATGAACGAAGCCCTGCGACCCACCTGGGAAGCAGAGTGGATTCCTTCCTATTTTGTAGACAAGGTAAAGGACATTAAAAAAACCTTCCTGGGAGCTCAGGAAGGTCCCCAAGAAAGGAACAAACCCCGGGGGTCGCAGTGTCCAGCTTTAGCTGGTAAATGCAGCAGGTTCAGTCAGCTCCGGGGGTTGTTTCCATGCTTTCCCCGGGAGATGCTGAGCCAGTCGGACAGGGTCACTGCTCTGCAGGAGCTTGAGCATCAAAGGAGAGAGGTTTACAGGAGCGTGGCTTAATTCCCCGTTGCCTGTCAGCTCGGAGCACGCACATGTTCGGCTCTCACAGCCCAAGTAACTGATAAGAGCTCGTTGATTAATCCCTGGTAACTCGATCTGCCCTCCCGAGCAGAGACGATGCCCTCAGGAGCTGGAGATCAATTTAAATTTCCAGAGCCTCAGTCCCTGACTCACTCCATAGTGCCAGCGCTCCTCGGAATAACCAGGGAGTGGATTTTCTGTCACATCCCTGATCCCAGCTCCCCTTCCAGCCGTGCCACATCCTGCTGTGCTGGAGTCACGGACAGCAGCCGCGCAGGGGGACACGTCTGAGCAGCTCCCACCCCCTCCACCAGCGCTGGGAGGGGTCCCCTGGGTGCTGGTGCTTCCCTGCAGCCCCATCTGGAGCAGAGCAGGGACCCCAGGGCCCTTCATGCTCAGTCCCTGTTGCTCAGTGATGCTCTGACACCGCAGGAAAAGCTCCCTTGGAAGGGGCAGCTCCAACAGAGAGCTGAGAGTCGAACCAGACTGGAGAGATGGGGACAACAGAGTCACTGCGCCAAGCAGGACGTGGCCCGGGTGACACAGCCACGGCGGGGGTGGGAGGCGAGCCGGGTTAATGAGCTGCCTGTTTAATTGCCCACATGCAAATCCTGATCGCTGCTCGGGCAGGGCCTCAGAGACTCCCAGCACTCCCGGACTGGGACCAGCCCTCCCAGCCCCACCTCTCAGGGATCCCCCTGGAGAGCCCGACCCCTGGGAGGGAAGCTGGCAGCAGCCCAGCCCTGCTGACCCAGGACACTCTGCTTCAGCAGCCCCGAAGCGCTGCTGACCATGAACTCTTTAATTCTGGCGCTGCAGGTTCTGCTGCTCCATAAAAGCAAAAAAAAAGCCATTTATGAGGGAACAGTCAATAAAGAGAGACTTGCTTATCACAGCTGGTTAGGAGTGGTTGGAAACTGCACCCTCTGGAATGGTGAGGGGTCACTGTTTCAGGACAGCTGCTGTGTCCTGGAGCTGAGGTCCCTCCTCCAAGGCTGGCAGAGGGACCCTGACACGTTCAAACACCCCAAGTTATGGCCACAAAGCTGGAAGGTGGCCAGAAGGTGGATGGGGTCACTCCTCTCTCCCGGCCTGCTGCAGCTCCTGGGGCTCGGTGTCCCCTGCTCTGCATCCCAGCAGCGTCAGCCCATCAAGAACCTGCTCTCAGCTCAGGAGCTGCTGAGCCTGGGGGTACAGCAGGAGAGGGTGCTGGGGTCACCAAACCACCCTGGTGCCACCTGAGTGCTGGCACAAGGAAGAAAAAGGAGAGGAGGTCAGCTCGGATGAAACGTTTTCACTTTTATTCAGGCTCTGAACAGTCACCAGCCCAAAGCCCCTCTGCTCCCCAGCACCGCCGTGTCCCTCCCAGCCGTGCCCTGCTGGTGCCCCAGCCACGGGCAATGCCACCTCAAGGCTGTGCCCTCAGGGAAGGTGACACCCTGATGCTCACTGGCTGCTCAGCGCTCTGAGGCACTGACAGATTCTCTCTTCCCCAGGTCTTGAGGGAACCTCAGTTCCTCGGAGCTGCTTTGCAGGGTCAGTGGAGAGGGAACTGCCCCGGCTTGAGCTGCCGCGGGTGGACAAGGTGCCTCCTGAGGATCCTCTGCAACAAGTTCTTCCTGGCTGTGGCCGCGGGGAGCTCCAGGCCGGAGCTGCTCCTCGGACAGCCCTCGCCCAGGAGCCTCCTGTCCCTCTTCTCTGCCTCTTGGCTTTCCAGAGCCGCTGTTACTCGGATGTCTCTGGCACATCTGGGCAGGGGAAGCCCTGCTGGGGTCGCGCTGCTTCCGTCATCCTTGTGACCGCTGGCACGGGGACGCGGCTGCCTGTGGTCCCTCCGGCTGCCTCCCGTCCCGGAGTCTCCCTCAGCGCCAGGAATCCCGGGATGTCTGCAGCATCCCGGCTCCTCCTGCCCGCGGGGACGTGTCCCGGCAGCGGGACC
Organism: Gymnorhina tibicen; assembly: GCA_013399875.1. Lineage (NCBI taxonomy): Eukaryota > Metazoa > Chordata > Aves > Passeriformes > Artamidae > Gymnorhina > Gymnorhina tibicen. The sequence goes on from VXAZ01007596.1 coordinate 47,793, forward strand.
CCGAGGGTGGCCTGAAGCCGAGTGGAAAAACGCCTCCTCACTGGTGACCTGCGGGCTCCGCCCCAGGGTGACAAAGCCGTACGGGGTGGTGACCTTGGGGAGGTGGGGCAGGGACAGAGCTGCCCAAGCGGCGGGGTCTGGGTTCGAGCGGGACGAGTTAAAGCAGGGTGAGTTAGAGCCGTGCTCGTCCTGCCCCGCTGGGTGCCAGCTGCTCCCCCGAGCCGTCCCCTCCGGCTGCCCTGTCCCCTCCAGCTGTCCCGGCCCCTTGCCTGAGCATCTCCGCTTCTTGTGGATGTCCAGGGACGGGATAATGAACTGCGGGATGCGGTCGGGGGTCACCACGTGGAAGAAGATGTCGCTGGAGCTCCTGCCCTGGAGCGCGGGGGGACAGAGCGTGCCCCGGCAGAGGGACATGGTGGCCCCTGGGCTCGCTGGGCAGCGCTGGGTATTTATGCTCCGCGGCCACCCCCGGCTGGTGACGCGCGGTGACGCCAGCGCCGGGTCCCTGCCAGGGTCCCTGCCAGGGCGGCTGGAGGGGACGGGTGAGGACGCGGCGCTGCTGCTGCTGCCACGCAGGGCCACCGGCGCTGCCACCCACGAGGCAGCGGAGAGGGGAGGGCTGGGGCGGCGGATGAGTCACAGCCGTGGGCATCAGGTGCGAGGGGCGGCCGAGAGCGGCAGACAAACACTTGAGCTCTGTCTAGCAAAGCTCCCGTCGGGAAACGCTCCGGCCCACGCGGTTCCCCAGAGCAAGCGGCAGCTTCAGCCACGGCACCCCCGAGTCCTCCTCCCACCCCTGCCGGGGCCGGGGCTCTGCGCTGCTTCCCTTCCCCGCAGCATCCCTGTGCTCCCGTCCCGCTGGGCTGGGAATGAGGGGGAACAGCCCCGGGCAGCCCCCAGGCCGGGGGGAAGAGGCTTCGTGCAGCCTGCGGGTGGGAGGATGAGGACGATGGGAGCTGCTCTCGCAGCTTTGCCTGTCCCCCCGTGCAGCGGGGCAGCGGGGCAGCGGCAGAATCGGGAGAGGTTTCCTGTCACTCTCCCCGCAGCTTAGGAAGCTCCTCCACTGTCCGGGGATAACGGTGGCTTTAGGATGGATCCTGCCGGGAAAATGACGCAGAAAGGAAAAGCAGCTCCGTCTCTGTGCGGGCACGGAGCAGGGGGGATGCAGAGGGGCCTCCTCTCGCCTGGGATCCAGTTCCTCCCATCCCTGGGGCGCTCAGCAGGGCAGGTTCTGGTATCACCTTCAGCTCTTTGCACCCAGGACACCCCCAGGACCAGGTGGGAATTCCCACTCACACCCGGGGGACACCCCAAAAATTGGGTCAGTGGTCCCCAAAAAAGCTGAAGGGTTTTTGGAGTGTTTTGGGGTTCCCAGGGAGAGACCCCAAATCAAAGCCTTGGCAAGGTCCAGGAGGAGACCTCAAACTGAGAGACAATGACCCCTTACCTGGGAGCCCTTAGTTGAGGCCCCAGTGCTGATAGCAGGAGAGGCCCCACCTGCGGGCCCTGGGCTGCCCCAGCAATTAGCAGAGCCAGCAGCTCATCAGGGTAACGAGGAGCAGGCGGGCCAGGACCTATAAATACCGTGAGGGCCCCAGAGGGGTCTAAGCCAGGTTTGTGTCCAGTCTGGGTTCTATGGAGCAGCCCCCAAATCCCAGTCCAGAGCAGGTCTGGGCACTGCAGCTGCCCGAGGGGAGGCTGCTGCTGGGGGCACTGTCAGAGCTGGGCTGGAGGCTCTGACCTTTCTCTTTCTCTCTCTCCAGATGAGGCCACCCACCAGCAGAGACTCCTTCTCCAGCAGGTTCCTGGGCCAGATCCTTCAGCTCAGCTTTGTCAAATACCCAGTGAGTGATCTTGAGGGTGGGCAGGGGATGGTTAAAACCTCAGCACTGGCAGTTTCTGTGGTTTTCCTGCCAGATATTCTCTTTTCTTTCAGTTTTTTCACATTATTAGATATTAGGAAGAAATTCTTGCCTGTGAGGGTGGGCAGGCCCTGGCACAGGGTGCCCAGAGCAGCTGTGGCTGCCCCTGGATCCCTGGCAGTGCCCAAGGCCAGGCTGGCTGGGGCTTGGAGCAGCCTGGGATGTTGGAAGGTGTCCCTGCCATGGCAGGGGTGGAATGGGATGATATTAAAGTCCCTCCCACCCAAACAATTCTATGATTTTTCCTCTGCTTTCCTCCCTATCCCAACTCTTTCTCCTCAGCCTGGCCTTGCCTTGCTCCCCTTCTGCTGCTGGTGGCTGCAGCATTCCCATTTCTCTCCCTCTGTGGGCCAGAAGAAATGGGAGGGGTTTGGGAACGAAGTACAACCCAACAGGTCCTGGCTGAAGCTGGTCCCAATCTCAGCTCCACACTGGGGCAGAGCAGAGCTTAAGGCCTTCCCTGAGGACTTTAAACACCTGGGAGTTCTCCCATGTGCTGAGGGACTTCTCTTTGCAGCTGAAGCTCCTTCAGAAAGTGTCAGTCCAGACTGGATTGCTGTTCCCTGTTGGGACCATCAGGAGCAAACTCTGGCCCCCATCCCAGTCCCCCACCAGGCCCGGACTCCTGGCCAGGAAGCGCCGGGGGAAACTCGTGCGCCTCCTGCTCTCCGTGACTCCCACCAGCATCCAGAACCTCCTGGGCTACCTCCCCACAGACTGGGGCCAGAGCAACATGTCCAAGGGTAAGAGCTGGGGCCTCCTGGAACACCTGGGGGCTTTGCAGCCGGGAAGAACACAGCATGGAGCTCCTGCGGGAAAAGCGCCGTGTTTGTTTTGGGTGTGGTGATTGTGCCTCCTGGGAATCCCTGCAGAGATCCGGGAGGCTCTGGTCAACCCGGCCAGCAAAGCCAGCAAGAGGAAGCGGGATGACGTGGCTCTGGAGAAGCAGGAGTCCTGGCTTGTGATACTGGAGAGGGATTTTCCAGAGGATGACTCTGAAGACCTCACGTATGAGGTGAGAGGTTGTGGCTGCTGAGCAGTTCTGAGATTGGTTTGGCCTGGGATGCTCTGGGAGAGTCCCTGTGGAGGAGCCTGCAGAGGTTTCCTTCCCTATCCCCTCTTTGAGAGTGTCCAGGTGTCACCGAAAGTCAGGGAGAACATAAAACCCTCTAGCACTATATTTGAAGTAATAGAGAATCAGGCATCCCTTTATTTTCTGGCCAGGATGTGCCAGGGAAAATATTCCAAACACGTGTTTTGCAGGATTTCCCCCCAAACTTTATACAGCCAAAACCCATGGAGATGCACCATTTCAAAGTTCATTGAGCCAGAGCTGAGCAACCCCCCAGCACTCAGTTTCCCACTGGATCCGAATCTCATCGCCTCTGATGTTCATTAGATCGTTATTCTTCAATTTTCTTATCAGCCCTTTCTGGACCAGGTGTCTCCAACTCTGCCGGAGGTGGCATCTGAGGGTGGATACTCATAGATGGCTGCTGATGTTCTGCTGATGGCCTTTTATCCTTCTGGGTCTCCTTGGGCCTCTCCCAGTCTGTTGGGATGTTCAGCCCATCTCCTTAGAGCGATCCTACATCTCCTAAAAAAAGCTAAAGACAATTCCTTTCCCCAAGGCAAACTCGAGTCAAGCCTAATGTGAGAGACAAAATAAAAATGTCAAAGTGATATTGTTTCCAACACAAGGAGCGCTCGCCCATCGCCCCAGCACTGGCTGAGAGCTGGGGGTGCCCCGCTCTCCCCCAAGGTCACCCCTTGGTCAATGTCCCTGCAGAGCAGCGTCTCTGTCACCCCTGGCTGGTGTGTCCTTCCTGGCACTGCCCCTTCCTCAGACCCTCCCTTTGCCTCTTTCCTCCCCAGCCCTCGGAGGAGGAGTTGGACAGCGAGGAGTACCAGTCCCAAAATGACACTGACCTGGAGGAGCAGGGTGGCATCACCGTGCTGGAGCCCTCGGCTGTCCAGGTGGGCATTCCTGCTCCGTTCCTGGGGACAGCAGCGATGCTGGGCTGGAAGGATGTACCTCAGCCCTGGCTGCGGGAGGAGGGAGGTCTGGGGTTGCTCTAACCTGAATTCCGTGAATCCCTGATGGATTTTGTGCTGCTCTGACCGTGTCCCTCTGCCACGCCACCCCCAGGGCTCCGTGCTGCCCCCGGAGCCGGGAGCAGAGGTTCCAGCTGTGGGCAGTGGTGATGCCTGGAAGCCAGGAGCCCCTGGGAGCAGCGGGGATGGCAGCAAGCAGGAGGCTGACACAGCCTGTGCCACCAGCACGTCCCAGGATGGGGTAAGGACTCCAGGGCCAGCCCCACCCTCTGAGTGTGGTGCGGGGGAGGTGTCACGAGTCCCCTGGATGTGCCCAGGCTCTGAGCCTGTGTCCCAGAGCTCTGCTGCCAAGGGAAAGGGTTGGAGTGGCTCCAGTCCCTGTGCAGGGACACAGCCCCGGTCCCCAGGTGTCGGTGGGGTGGTGCTGGGTGTGCCCAGGGCGTAGTCACCAGGGTGTGGCAGCAGTGCCAGCTGAGCCCCTTGCGGCACCTCTGACCCAGGGCCACTGCCAGCAGGTTGCCACAAGTCCTTTGTGACTCCCTGGCCTGGATATTTGGCAGTTTTGGAAATGTGCAGTATTTGGAAATAGGGAGGATTTGTGGGAAATTCTTCAGCACAAGCAGCTTCCATGGGCTCCCTCGCTGCTCTGGTCCCAAAGCACTGCTGGGTGCCCTGCTAATTCCCAGGAAGCTGCTGCCCTGCCTGGCTGGCAGGGGGGTGGAGGGCGAGGAGAGAGGGGCAGGGGGGTTAGTTTGTCCGCAGTGGCAGTGAGGGCAGGCAGGGCTATGGGGAAAATCTCCTGTTTTCCAGGAAAACCAGGAAGCCTGACTTGTGCACCTGGACCTTCTGGGGCTGCAAAGTGCCTGATTCCCTGGGACAGCCGTGTCCCTGAGGGAGATGTCCAGTTAAATGCTGTGTTCGTGTTGTTTGTTTCCTTTTTCTGAAGTTTATAATAAAATCACCCTATTTTTCCACGTGAGCTGGGCTCTGTTGGCTGTCAGTACCCAGAGCTGGCTGGGACAGGGTGTGGGGCTGCCAGGGGGACCTTTCCCTCTGATCCCTCCTGGGGAGAGGTTCCTCAGGGGGCCTGGGAGAGGGGGATGGTTCTGGGAACGCTGGAATGTGATGGGAAGGGAGAAGTGAAGGTGCAGAGTGAGGCTGGGCAGAACTGGGGCTTTCCATGGGGCAGTCCCTGAGCCCGGACACCCAGGCTGCTCCCTGGTGTCCCCTCCAGGGAATCTCCCTCCCTTCTGGCATCCCCAAAACCACTGGAATAACCCTTTGGAATAAACCAAGGAATTCCACACCGAGGCCATGTTTTTCAGTGAGCACTTTGAGGTTTTCAATTTGTGTTTTGGCTGCTTTACCCAGGAGCTGTGCACAGGCCCTTCTCCCTCTACACGGATCCTAGGAAGGATCCTCTGAGAAAACGGGGATTTTGGGGTCTGGAAAAGCAGATTTGGATCAGGAAGTGCCTGAACGTGACCTAGAGCTCTGGAGAGACCTGAGGGTGCCCAGTGCTGGATCTGTTGCCTGGATCAAGTCCCAAAATCTGAGGCTGCAAAGAGCCAGCAGCTCCTCCAAATGTGGGTGAGGGAACGGGAACAGCTCAGGGGGGTTGGATCCCTTGCTCAGGGCATGCCTGGAGGCTGTGTCTGGCACCACTGCCTGGAGCTGCCTTTGTGTGGGAATCCACTGGGACTGACAATGCTCCGAGTGCTGAAATGAACCCTCCAGTGGGGCTGAAGCAGCTGAGCCCTCAGTTTGGTTTCACCAGGGCGGGCCAGGCCAGCTCAGAAACGCCTGCCATGATGTCTGTGCTCGTCCCATGCCACAGCCAAAGCCTCTGAAAGGAGCACAAACCCTCTAAGGGGACACAGAGGAGTTGAGCTGCCCCAAGGTTTTGCTCCTGTCCCAGTTCCTGTGGGAGTTCCAAATCCCAGGGAGTCTGAAGGCAGGTGAGGAGGAGGGAGGGGAGGGGTCCCTGCTGGGATCAGGGATCTCAGTGTCTGTTCCTTTAAAGGTTGTCCTGCCTGTCAGAAGCAGCCCCTCTGGGGCTTTCCCTGCTGGGTTACCCCGATGTTTCCAAGGCCTTCTCTGACCAGTGAACTGCTTAAAGGTAGAAATTCTGGGGCTTTAAACCAGTGGCTGGCTCAGGACACCGCTCCTGGAGCTGCAGCCCTTGGGCTCCTCCCCGGCCCTCTAAAATTGGCTTTACAGCTCTGGCCGGAGATGCAGCGCTGGCTCCTGGTGCCTCTGCTCCAGCGGGGCATGGCTTGGGCCAGGCAGGGCTGTTTTTCTCTCAGGTTTGGTCATTTGTGCACCATTAACAGTCCCGAATCATGAAACCCCAGCACTCCTAAAGCTGCAGTGCCTCATCCCTGGTGTCATCTGCAGCCACAACAGCTCTTGTTTCATTGCTGCTGAATAACAGCGAGATTTTTTTTTGTTGGAGGTTGATAAAGGAGCTGATCCTGCAGCTCCTGGATATTGCACCGGGCTCAGCATTAATTCAGGCGCTCCTTGTTTGTGTTCAAGAGCTCTCCCCTTCTCTGCAGCAGGAATTAATAAAACATCCTTCAGTGGCACAGAGCCGGGCAAGGGCTCTCTCTGGAACCTGGGCTCCCTTTTCCTCCTGCTCGGGAGCTTTAGGAGCCCTGGGTGTGGGGATGGAGGGCGGGCTTGGCTCCTTGCCTGGGGGTCAGGCTGCAGAGGGATGGTGTTAAATGTGGAGAGGAAGGAAAGAGCCCTAAATCTGCCTCTGAGCACGCCTGCAAATCAATTCTGGGCACATCCAAAGCTGCCCAGACCTTAAGCCCTGATTTAGGAAGAAGAGACCCCCTCAGCTGAGCATGGAGGAAGTGAATGGCCTGGTGGAGTCAGAAGTAGCTGCAGAGCTGTTTGATCCCAAGGGCATCCCTGAGTCCAGCCCCAGCAGGTGGGTGGTGCCCGTTTGTGAGGAGGAGGGGGATGATGGCCCTTCAGTGGGTNTGTGGCTGCCTTCCACCTCCAGGTGCCTCCCTGGAGGAGGAAGGGGATGATGGCCCTTCAGTGGGTGAAGGCTCAGCCTGGAGCGGTGCCCCATCACCTGGGGGGGTGCCTGAGGGTGGCACTGGCTGTTGGTGGCCTCAGGGGTGTCACCACTGAGCTGCCCAAAATGCTGTGAGCGCACGGGGCCACATCCCTTTGCAGAAGGGTGAGGCTGGTACATCCCAGAAACGCAGGATTGGGGCCAAAAGGCTGTTTGGGGCCATTCAGTGGGGCTGCAGCCATGGGATGGGATCTGTGTGATGCTTTTGGGGACTTCTGGCCCCTCTTCAAGTCTGGGTGAAGCAGGGCAGGGATGGAGAGTCTGTCCTGCCCAATCCATGCAGTGCCTCTGAGCATCCCATCCCTCCCTGTCCACATTCCTGTTCTTCCCTCCTGGCCTGTGGGGTGTTTTGCGTGTTTTTCCCTGCAGTGTGAGGAGATGGGACACAGGGACACAGGGAGGCTGCAGCCCCCTTGGTTTGGGGTCGGAGGGTGCCAGGAGCAGCCTGATGGGGCAGGTTATTGAATTCCAGCTGGATGGAGACAGGCCGAGCCCTCCTTGGAATCTTCTTTTCTAGGGAAAGGCTGTGGGCTGTGCCCAGCTGAGCCTCTGCTGCCCTTGGGCACAGCCCTGGGCATCATCCAGGCCTGGATTTTGTGTGATTCCCCTCAGTCCCTGGATGAGGAGCAGATTCCCTCCCTCCACCCCTGCACCCCCTGCAAATCTTCAGCCCCTGCTTTTCCAGGCCACATTTCCCGGGGCCGGGATGGTGGGAAGCACGCAGGGTGTGGGTCCCAGAGCTGAGCTCGGCCCCTTGCTGACATCCAGGGCCTGCCTGGCCTCGGTGGCTTTGAGGGTGACACCGGGGCCAGCCCCACGGCCTCGGCAAGGGCCACCAGAGAGCGAGGGGGGTGCTGTGGGAGGAGGGAGAGGGAAATGGAGGGGTTAATGCCGAGTGTGGGGCATGAGGAAACGAACGGGGACCGTGGGGGAGCCTGAGGGCTGAGCAGAGGTGACCCTGACAGCCGGGGAGCGCCGAGGACACGCGGCCCGAGCAGCCTGCTCAGGGTTCAGACCTGCGCCCGGGGAGCCGTGTGGGAAACAAACGGCTTAATTGAGGCGAAAACGATCGTAATTAGCATGAGCAAATCCAATTAGGAGCCGGGGGCGGGTTACCTTGGGCCTGGCGGGGGCGGCCGGGAGGGCTGGGGGGTCCCGGGGCTGGCACGGGCAGGGACAGGGGGTGGCAGGGGGTTCCCCGGGGNTTCAGGCGACTGCGGGGGTTCGGGGGGGGCTGTGGGAGGGGGGGACGTGCTCGGCTGCAGCCCCGGCACGCTGGGAAGAGGGAGGTTAAATATTAACTGTGGGGTTTAACGTGAGAGCAGGGGTTTCTTTCCGAGCAAAAAGGGATTCAAAGCATTCATTCCCGGCAAAATCGTCTTGATGGGGTCGTGATTTCAGTCACAAAATTTTCTCTGTTTTGGGAAAACGTGAAACTTCACTTCCCGCTGGGCTTCTCTTTCCCGTTCAGCCTCCTGCCCCTCCAGGCGTTATTCCCGGAGGGATTCATCCTCCAATCCACCACTCCAGCAGTGAGGGGCAGGCACCCCCCGACCCAGTCCCTGCCTCTTCCAGCCCCACCTCCTGTGCCCGCCTGCCCCCACAGCGTGGAAAGCAAAGCAGGCGACTGGGAACCCCTGTGCCCGGCGTGGTCCCAGTAAAACCAGTACAGCCACCAGCAGGAGGAGCAGGCAGGTGCTCCTGCCATTCCTGGAAAGCTTTGGGAGTCCTCAGGGCCGGGAACTCCGTCCTCACGGGACTGGGGTAATTTGGGGTCTCTCTGAGTGTCCTGCTCAGCCTCCAGTGGTGATCCAGCCCTTCCCGGCGCTGTCACCTGTGTGAGGTCCCCGCCTGCAGCTGGTGACAGCTCCCAGGGATAATCGCGGCTTTATCTTCCCCCTGTGACAGCGGCAGGGATGAGGGAGGCTGGGATGTGTCCCCGGGGAGCTCAGTGCCAGCCCCAGCCCGTGCGCAGCGCTCTCCTGTGCTGCAGGGCTCCAGCTGCCCCAAACCCAGCAGGTTTGACAGCTGCAGGGGCAGGGGACGAACATCTGTCCCCCCATCTGCTCATCTCCCAAAGGGATGTGGAGCCGGGGTGAGATGCCCAGTCCTGGGTGCCTGGGGAATGACTTTGTGCCTTCCTGGGGACACAGCATGGTCTGGGGCAGGGACGGGGCAGGGACTGGCTCTGCTTCGTTCAGAGATGTGCAGGGGAGGGACCGGCCCCGTGTCTCGAGCTGCCCTTTGGGGTTTTGCAGATGCCAGGGAGAGATTTTCCTCAGCGCTGCCCCTGCTCCCTGTGGATTATCGGGATCCAGGAGCCCGAAGATGCCTTGGAGCAGCTAAGCAGTGTTTTACCCCCGAGGAGGGCTCCGGCCAGGTGTGTAACTGGGAGCAGGTGGTGACAGCAGTGATGGAGTGCTCTGGCCATCACCAGCATCTCTGGACACGGAACCATCCCCTCAGAGCTGCACAGTTCCCAGCCCAGCTATTTTTGGCCGGTGAGTGCTGTGAATGTTGACGTTTTCCAAAGGCTTTGAGCCCACGTTTGTGCTGCTGCCCTTGTTGGCGTCTCCGAGCTGCTGGTCACAGTTGGGTGGCGGCGAGGAACCGGTGCTACAGCAGATGCCACGGCTGGGCTGGCGTCCAGCTGAGGCCTGGAGATTCGTTGTGTCACACTGTGGGAAAAGTGAGGGAAAAGGGATGGAGAAATGAGGGAAAAGTGAGATCCAGCAGGCCAGACCCCCCCCTGCAAACAGTCCTGTGGAGCTGAGCTGTGCCTCTCTCCCAGTGCCTTTCCAGCTCGAGCCCGGTGAGAGCTCTTGGAAGCACAGCTGGGAAGAGCAGCATTAATATGCACATAATGAGGTGTGACTCACCCCACAAAGCAGAGTCGTTTTCAGGTCTGATTATCCTCAGCCGTGCACTCCCCAAAACTCAGTGGTTTTGGTTGTATTTCATTTAAAGATGCTGCAGGATATTAGCTTAGGAAGACAGGAGGTGACGGGGAGCCTGGGAGCCATGGATGGTTCCCATCCCCACCCCACAGAGGGAAGGAGGGATGAGGTCAGTGCCAGCGTGTGACCTCCTGGTGCCTGTGCCCTCGAGGGGGCTTCAGGTGGGGGTGCAAAGAGATCCCCAGGGGTCGAGGATGGGCCAGTCTGGAGAAAGGTTATTTACAGGAGTGTGTAGTGACAGGGGAATGGCTTTAAACTGAAAGAGAGGAAGTTTAGATGGGATATTGGGAAGGAATTGTTGGCTGTGAGGGTGGGCAGGCCCTGGCACAGGATCCCCAGAGCAGCTGTGGCTGCCCCTGGATCCCTGGCAGTGCCCAAGGCCAGGCTGGACATTGGGGCTTGGAGCAGCCTGGGACAGTGGAAGGTGTCCCTGCCATGGCAGGGGTGGCACTGGATGGGCTTTAAGGTCCCTTCCCACCCAAACCATTCCATGATTGCACGGAATTTCTTGGCCCTTGATCTGCCTGCAGGGGAAGAGCCACCTGTGGCTGGTTCAGGGCACCAAAAAGGGTGGGAGTGTAGATTGTCACCTGTCCCCTCCTTGCTGTGACACCCCCTTCTCCCCAGGGACCTCCCTGGGAGAGCTGTGGGTGCTTCCCTGCCCACAGCAGGTGACTCCAGCTCCTGCTGTGTCCCCGGGAAGGGGAGCCCCAGGCAGTGTGGAGAGGCAGGAGAGGCTGCAGGTCACCGCTCTGTCCCCAAGGGGCCCTGGCTGGCTCAGCATCACCCCCTCGATGCCACTGCTGCTTCCAGGAGCTCCCAGCGCCTGCCCCATCCCTGCAGAGCTCAGTGGGCACTGCTGCACCTCAGGGGCTGCTGACGAATGACCAGAGAGGTGGCATTTGGTGACACAGGTGGGTGTGGCAGTGGTTGGACTCGATCTCAGAGGGGTTTTCCAACCTTCCAGATTCTGTGACTTCCAGCTCCCAGCTTTATCACCAAAAATGCCTTATCAGGAGCAGCCTCCAGCTAAGGAGGCTTCATGCCCACACCAGCCATGGAACTGGCCTGGTTTGAGTCTTCTGCTGCACTTTCCAGCCAGGCCCCTCACGGGCTCCCGGGTCTCCAAGAGAGGGACGGATCCAGGGACCACCTCGTTCATCACCAGCAAAGAGCAGCTCCTCCCACCCCGTTTCGGGTTTTTAACGCGGTTCCCAGCAGAGGCAGAGCGTGATCTGTCGACACCAGCCCCAGCCCTCCCACGCTCCGGGGGAAGGAGGGGTCTCCTCGTTTGCTGCTTTCACTCAGGAGTGAGTTCTGTCCTTGGCTGCAGCTCACTTGGGGATCAAAGGCCAGGAGCTTTGCACGAGGGATTGAAACAATCCCATTCCTGATGTTGATCAGTCATGGAAGCTCCATCCAGTCCAACCCCTGGCCCTGCCCAGACACCCCAACACCCCCACCCTGGGCATCCCTGGCAGCGCTGTCCAAACGCTCCTGGAGCTCTGGCAGCCTCGGGGCCGGGACCATTCCCTGGGGAGCCTGGGCAGTGCCCAGCACCCTCGGGGGGGAGGAACCTTTCCCTGAGATCCAGGAAGCCAAGGGATGTCTTGAGGATGGGGATTTCATCCTGGGGTTGAAGAGGCTGAGGTGCACAGGAGGGCTGGGTGAGGGAGCAGCCCCCATGCACTTCCCCTCCATGCAGGCAGCTCGGAGCAGATGTCCTCCCACCAGCCATGCATCATTCATGCAAGAGTGCTCCCTATCTGATAAATCATGTTGGAGAGACAAGACACAATGGGGCTTTTAATTATAGAAACAATTAGCGAGGATTAATGACAGCAATGGTGTGACGGTGTTGTTACTCCTGAAGTTTAATGAAGCTTTAGCAGTTTGTGTCAGATGTGGGGAGCTCTGAGACGCTGCCTTGGGTGTTGGAGGCACCTCAGCACCCACCTCTCTTTCTCTCAGTGAGAGGCATTTGGGGGCTTCCAGGAGCTCCAGAGGCTTTAGTGGATGAAGCCTTGGGGAGGTTTATGGGAGGGGACAGGGCTGAGCGAGGGGATGTTTGTTGTTCATGAGGGGACACCGAGGTGGAGCAGAGCCTGGAGGTGGCCCAGGGACAGCTCAGCTCGATGTCACCAGCCCGTGGCCAGTGTGGATGTGTCCCCCAGGGGCTCCTGGGATCCGAGCAGAGGTGCTGCTCCCCACAAACACCTTCAACACCCAGGGTGGCTCCTGATAGAGCATCAGCATCTCTGCACCTGCGCCTTTCAGAGCCAAGGCTCAGATCATGGAATGGTTTGGAGTGGAAAGGACATTAGAGACCATCCCATTCCACCCCTGCCATGGCAGGGACACCTCCCACTGTCCCAGGCTGCTCCAAGCCCCAATGTCCAGCCTGGCCTTGGGCACTGCCAGGGATCCAGGGGCAGCCACAGCTGCTCTGGGCATCCTGTGCCAGGGCCTCCCCACCCTCAGCATACAAAATTCCCACCTGCTTCCCAGACTCCGAAAAACCCCCAAAACCCCTTTTCTGCTTCCCAGCAGCTCCATGAGCTGATTTTGGGGCTGGGATCCAAGTTTAATCCGCTTTGAAGACACCACCAGAGCTGACGGCCTGGGAAAACACAACAGTCAGCAGTAGCTTCCCTTTGCCTGCAGCCCTGGCTGTTCCCCACAGAGAAGGCTGGGAACAGCCTGCCGGGAGCAGGGACACAAACACGGAGTGACAGGAGGGCAGCAGACACGTTGGGGTCACCGGGGCAGCCGGAGCCGTCAGCGGAGGTGAGGTGGTACAAGCCACGCCAGCCTGGAGCCTTGCGCTGCCCTTCCTGCTCCCTCCTCTGCGGGATGCTGGGGTGGGGATACTCAGTGGAGTACTCAGGGTGGAATTCCACTGGGTTGAATACTCAGTGGGGTGCTTGGATATAGTGCAGGTGAGGCTGGGGGCTGGCAGGGGCTGCTCCAGGGCTTTGGCTGCTGGGAGGGGAGAGCATTGGCCTGAGGGAGCTGTGTCCATTTCTCCCCTGGTACCTGCTCCACACCAGGGTCCCGTGCTGGGAGCTGGGCTCGGAGCCCCTGGGAGCACCTTCTGCTCTGCAGCACCCCCACCCTGTGCTCAGGCCTTTCCCAGGAGGATCCCGAGGTTTGATCCAGGATTTACCCCAGGGAAGAGCAGAGAAACTGGAGCAGAGCGAGGGCAGCCCTGAATTCCACGTGACTCAGGGGCAGAGCGGGGACAGGACACCAGACAGGCTGGGCCACGCTTGGCACAGGTCACTCAGTCCCTGGCCAGTTTGCCCAGCACAGCCTGGAAAACCCATTCCTGGTGTTCCTGCCTGCTGGGGGATGGCTGGTGGGGAACATTTCCCAGTCCAGGCTGTCTCCTGCTGGATTAATAATTCACAGAGGGAGGCAGGGAGCAGCGACCTCCACCCCGCCCGCGTATCCAAGGATCCCGGAGCTGCTGCTGGAATGACAAGCAGGGGAGGGGACAGGATCATGGGGACAGCCACAACGGAGCTGGGGCCCCTCGGGCACTGCCGCCCATCCTGCCAAGGCCGTGGGGTGCAGGGAGATGCACCAGGAGAGCGTCTCTGGATCCCTGTGCCAGGTACGGGTCTCATTTCCAAACAGGTTTTCCTTCCATGGAGGATGTGGGCGGATTTGTTGCCTGTGGAAGCGAGACACTAATAATGCCGGCTGGGTGCCAGGCCTGTTCTCACCTCCAGCACTGACAGCTCCCCAAAATCCTCCAGCCAGCCCCACTCCATGGCAGTCCCCCCCACCCCAGAGCCCCCCAGAGATGTGGGAACAGCCAGGAGTGCCCGGAGCCTCCAGTCCCCGAGGCTGCCGGAGGGGCTGGAGTTGCCTGCCTGGCTGCTGACAGCCTGGCAATTCCCACAGGATCAAGCTGGAGAAGTTCCTCCATGCCCCAGAGCCACATTCAACCCCATTCAGCATCAGGGCAGCTGGAGCATTCCAGAACCTGCTCCTGGTCCCTGCGGAGGGCACAGGGAATGAGGGTTGTTCTGGCAGGCAAAACACATCCAGCCCTGTGGAGCTTCAGAAGAGACTCTCAACAGCTGAAACAGCTGCATTCCCTAGAGGAGAAACCATCATCTCCATCCTGGTGTTGGCCAAAGCCACCGGAGACCAGCACAAGGAGAGAGACCATGGAACCATTCGGCTTGGAAAAGATCTGTGAGATCACCGAGTCCAGCAATTAATGATGGTCCAACAAATCTGAAGCTGTTTCCTATGAACACATTTCCTGTTTAAAACCTTTTCCCTAACCATGGCAGCCTCTCTCTCCTGCAGAATCCCAGCTCTTGGATGGGCAGGGAAATTAATAATGAGTTCAGCCAGGAAAAGTTGGTTTCCCAAGTCTTCCTGGTTACTAAAGGATTCGTCAGCGATCTTCCCTCCCAAATTAGACCTTGTAGACCCCCCCGGCTGATGAATCAGCTCTGCCATCACTGCATCCCAGCATAATTTGCCTTTCAACCTAACAGCTCCCATCCCACTCCAAGGACGTGGAGCGAGAGTAGGCAGCCAAAAAAACACCCAAGGACCCCGAGTGCTGGGCTGGGGAGAGCAGGAAAGGATGGGGACAGGGGGAGTTTCTTCCTTTGCTGTTTGAGTTCATACTGTGGACATGATGCATGTGAGGACAGGGAAGAAGGAGAATTTTGGGGATTGACACCTCACCTGAGCATGACCCTGAGGCAGGAAGGGCAAATCCCTCAAAAGAGAGACACGGCACAGCAGGGAGGGGAAAACCTTGAGAGCATCCAGCACGCCAAGAGACAATGTGTTGTCACCGCTGTCCCCTGCCAGCTCCACCTGGGCACAGGTGAGGGGCTGGGCAGCTCCTGCTGGGCGGTCACCGAGCCCCAGCAGGGCCAGGGGTGCTCATTCACCAGTTTGGTGCTGTGAGCCCCTTCCTTCCCAACAAGGGCACAGCCCTGGTGGTGGCTGGGGCCGTGGCCCTGAGCCCTTCACACCAAGTGGCAGCTTTTCTTCCCCAAGACAACACCCTGGGGAGTGAGCGGTGGATGAGACACGCTGCCAGCTGGGAGGGAGCCACCAGGAGAGGCTGAGGGGCCGTCCCTGGCCCCACTGAGATCCCTCCTGCTCCCGAGTCCAGCGGGCCATTCCTGAGCCGTCCCTGCGTGACAGCCTGGCCACGGCCATCCCACGGCACAGACAGGCACGGATTTGGGGATTTTATTGCTGTGCAATCCTGTTCAGATTCCCTGGGGACGAGGGGACCCGACTCCTCCACAGTGGCCCCATCCCTGAGCAGGAACCAGCAGCTCCCAGAGCTGGGAGCAAACAGGGCCAAGCTGATGGATGAAGGGGATTAGAACCTGCTCTGTCTGCGGGGCGCGGTGACACGGGGATGCGGGGACAGGGCGACATTTCCGTCTGGAAGGTGCAAATGCCGCGTTTGCCGTCCGTGGCACCGCAGTGCCTGGAATCCTAATCGCCTGCGGAGCAGCTCTAATGGTATTTGAAAAGGAGCTGGGAGCTGCTGGAGGGATTCGATGGCACTCGGAGATAAAGGCAGGAGGGAGGGCGAGGGAGACGGGGGTGGCAGCGCGTTCCTTGCGCACGCTGCGGCTGGGGGAATGTGGGCTGGATTCCATCAGGAGCAATTTCCTCGCGGGGAGGCAGCGGAGCGGCCGCCCCCGGCTCCCCGAGGGTGGAGGAGCGCTGGGATCCCACCGGGAATGGCAGCACATGGATCCCTGAGCTTGTTCAGGGATGGAGAGGCGACCTGGGACCTGGTGAGACAGGAATCACCTGGCGAAAAACCACCGTGCCAGGGGTTCCCATCTGTAGGGCTGGAGGAGACTGAGGGGAGGCTCCTCGGGGGCTGCAGCTCCTCCCGAGGGGAGGCGGAGGGGCAGGGGCTGAGCTCTGCTCTGGGACAGGGACAGGAGCCCAGGGAACGGCTGGGGCTGTGTCAGGGCTTGGCATGGAGCTCAGGGAAAGGTTCTTCCCCCGAGGGTGCTGGGCACTGCCCGGGCTCCCCAGGGAATGGTCCCGGCCCCGAGGCTGCCAGAGCTCCAGGAGAGTTTGGACAGCGCTGCCAGGGATGCCCAGGGTGGGGTTGTTGGGGTGTCTGGGCAAGGCCAGGAGCTGGACTGATGATCCCCGATTCCAATTCATCTCATTCTCATTTTCTGATTCTGTGATTCCCTGCCCATCCACAGCAGGACAGCCCCATGACTGTGCCAAGCACACCCCAGTCCAGATAAAATAAGGTAATAATCAGTGGGTGAGAAAGGAAAACGTTGAGGGTAAAATCCGAGGTGATCATCTGTAGTGTGCACCCCACATCCCAGGCCCCTGAGCTCAGGTAGCCCGGGGCAGCTGCATGTGGAGCCTGAAATGTCCTGCTCCCCACTGCCTTTGGGTCAAGCCTCTCAACAGGAGGCTTCCCCACCCCTGGGACCCCCCAACCCCACACTGTCCCCAGGCTGCTCCCAGCCCGGCTGGAGGCCCTTGGGGATACAGGTGGCTCTGCCATCCTGCCGGGCTGGGCAGGGCTGGGCAGCAGCAGCAAACCCCGGTGTGGAGCCAAGGATCACAGCGGGGAGGAGGAACCGGGGCTGGCAGCGGCTCCTCTGTCAGCGTTCCTGGTACCTGCAGCACCTTCCTGGGTTAGCCGGGCAAACAGAAACCACACAGCTGCCAGGATGGGAAAATGAGCTGGGCAATGCTGGCCCCACTGGTCAAGGGGAATAAATCATCAGCTGTGGGGAGTAAATCCCAGAATGTCAGGATATACTGAGTGGGAAGGGACCCACAGGGATCACCAGTCCAAACCCTGGCCCTGCCCAGACACCCCAACAACCCCACCCTGGGCATCCCTGGCAGCGGTGTCCAAACGCTCCTGGAGCTCTGGCAGCCTCGGGGCCGGGACCATTCCCTGGGGAACCCGGGCAGTGCCCAGCACCCTCGGGGGGAAGAACCTTTCCCTGAGCTCCATGCCAAGCCCTGACACAGCCCCAGCCGTTCCCTGGGCTCCTGTCCCTGTCCCAGAGCAGAGCTCAGCCCCTGCCCCTCCGCCTCCCCTCGGGAGGAGCTGCAGCCCCCGAGGAGCCTCCCCTCAGTCTCCTCTGCTCCGGCTGAATGAGCCCAGTGCCCTCAGCCGCTCCTCAGCCCCTTCCCCATCTTCCCTGCCCTCCTTTGGAGACTCCCTAATGGGTCAGGATCTTTCTTATGTGGGGATTAAACCCTCGGCCGTGGGCTCTGCAGGCCGGGCAGCCCTGGAGGGTGACACAAGCTCCATGCCAGGCAGTGCCCAGCTCCGTGACTACGGCCAGAGGAGGGATCTGGGCACTGTGCAGGCCCCCCTGGTCCCCAGCAAAGAAAGGATGGCCCTGCAAACAGGACCTGGGGTGGCCTAACTCGTGCAGCAGGAGAAATGCAACCTGTGCTGGGAAACCGGAGATAATTTACTTTATCCTTCTCTGAGCAGGGAAATGTTAGGCTGGGTTTGAGCGCTGCTGAGCCTGCAGAGCTCCTGCTGAAGCCGGCTGGGGCTGGGTGGTTCTGCAAAACCAGCCCTTAAAAAAGGGAGGAAATCCTCCTTTGGTGGAGTTTGTCACCTTGGGGTGACTTCAGTGCCAGAAGGGCCACCTGGAGCCACAGGAGGGCTCACGTAGGGGCTGCAGTGGGAGCAAGGGCAGGTGAGGATCCCAGCACTGCTGTCCCTCGAAGCCCAGGCAGTGAGAGAGGAGAAAGGTCCCTCTCCCTCCTGCTTGGATGCAAACCCTTCACCTGATGGTGCTTCTGCTGGGCACAGCTCAGAACAGCAGCTCCCCGGCCAAAGAGCCTTCCATTGTTGTTCCCGAGTATTTATTAAAAGTCACTGGGATGAGTCGCGGGCTCAGGCAGACACGGAGACACCGGGGTCAGGGCAGAGAGAGCTGGAGGAAAGGGGCTTTGGAGGGGGAACAGCCCCATCTCCGTGCGCAGCAGGTCGCGGATGTCACTCGTGGGGTGGCAGCCACTCTCCCCCGTGTCCCCCAAACCCCACCGTGGGGCTGTGCCCCCCCCTTTCCATGCTGGGGTCGTGCCAGAGTGCACAGCTGAGGTGGAGCTGCATTTCTGGGTGTGATGGGCAACCAGGCCAGAGCGAGCCCATGGGACCTCCCTGGTCCCAGCTCGGTGGGGCCCTGGGAGAGGGTGGCTCCAGGCTGGATGGAGGGGACAACACAGGGCGGTGTCCCTGGGGCACGGTGCCCTCCAGCTGTGCAGTGTCACCCTCCAGAGGTGTTTGGGGCACTGCAAAGCCTCTGGCCTGCACAGAATAAACCCCATAAACCCCCCAGGTCAGCCCCGGGGGCGAGTCCTGGGGACGGTGCTGTCCCCAGTCCCTGTGGTGTGGCTGGCTCTGCTCAGGGGCATTGGGGGCCGGGGGGTCTGGGCTGCCAAGCCAGGACCGGCTCTCCAGCACCCCAAAGCCCTCACGGCATCAGCCCAGCACCAAAGGGGCTCCTGGTGGGCTCCCCAAAACCCAAATTCTGCAGGAGCACGTGGAGCGGGAGCATCCGGCCAGCTCCTTCGAGGAGTCCATCGAGGTTCCCATTAGGCAAAATTAAAGGGCACCAGGAGCCTGCTCGCGTCACACGGCTCCCACTGCTGCATCCTGAGCGGGGACAAAACCTCCCGGGCTGTCACCGGAGCTGGCAGCGCTGGATGCTGCATTCGGGCTGGCAGGGGACCAGCGTGGCCGGCGGCAGGAGGGGCTGGCAGGGACCCTGCGGGCAGGGAGAGGCCCTGGATCCTGGGAGCAGCAGGGAAAGATCCCCCACTCCACCACAGAGGGCAAACTGGGGGTAAAAGGGACGTTACTTCTCACTTTATGGGAATTATTTTTTTCGCCTTGGCACGTTTCAGTCAAAAACTCTCTGGGATTTTGAGCGTGTGCCAGAGCAGCTGCGATTTTTTTATTTCTCTCGCACTTGTTTTTTTTTTTTTCTCCCCTAAATCATTTTGCTGAGTCTGTGTGAAAATGCCCCAGAAAGCAGCAAAACTTGTCAAGACGCTCCCAGCGCCGGCTCGCTTGGAACAGCATCTCCAAAGGCAGGGACCCTCCCTGGAGCACTGGCCCCGACAGCCTCGGGGTCCTGCTGCTCCTGTGTCCCCCCCCAAACTGGGGGTCTTGAAGGTCTCTTCCCACCTCCATGATTCCATGATTCCACGGCATTTGTGTTCCCAGGGTGCAGCTGGCACCCAGGTGGCCTCGTTTCATCCCAGTCCCGATGCTCAGCAAGATTTTGGAGGTTTTTGGTGGTTTATGGGTCCCCATCCTCACTTGGGGGGGGCTGGTTTTGTTTAGGGCCGGGTTCTTGGGACAGAGGTGACAGGTGGGGGTAAAGCCCCCTAAGGAGGGGACCAGGTCCTGTCCCTCAGATGTCACAGCCCCTTCAGGGACCTCCTGGCCCAACCTGTCCCTGGCTCCTGGCCTAGGATCCCTTGGGATTTATGGTCATATCAAAGCCAATTGGAATTAATTGGAGTATGAGACCAAGGGCCCCGTGGGATTCTCCAGTGTCCAGTGCTGGACTCCGGCTTGGGGAAGCAGAACTGGTCACCTCAGCCTGGTGCTTTTCCTCCACAGCTTTGTCCTGTTCCTTCCTTAGAGCCCAAAGTGATGCCAGAAGGGCGCTGGAGTTAACAGGAGGAGGTGGCAATGGGAGGGAGCCCGGAGGGGGAGCGGGGCTGAGCCAAAACCCACGGCACAGGCTTGAATCACAACCTGCCTGTTCCCTTATCCCAGCCTGTGCCTTGCTTTCCCCCAAAATAAAACAATGGCGTGGAGAGGGCACGGTAAGACAGAAATAACTCAATTTTCTGGTGAGGTGCTTGGGGAGGGGACAAGGACAAAGCTGCCCCCTCCAACCTGGGGCTCCCCCAGCTCCCCCAGTGCACTGCCAGCAGTCTGCTCCCCCAAAACCACCTCTAACCCAGGCCAGCAGGCAGGGGAGCATCTTCCATCAGGCAAAAGCAGCTCTCGGGAGCTGCGTGGAGGCAGCAGCAATTCCCCCCATCCCTGATTAAAGCAGCGCAGCCCGCGGAGCCAGGGCGGGGGGGACGCTGCTTAATTGACTCTGTGCTTTTGATACAGCAGCTTAATGAGCGTGTTCAAATGAGCCAGAATCACCTTTCCATCCTGGGGAATGGAAATGAGACGTGGATTGCTCCGGCACACCCTCCCCCCCCACCCCCACGCCGGCCTCTTAAAAATCCATCCCCAACTAAACCAACCGCGATTTTCATGCCTGGATTTTTCATCTTTTCCTAAGCAGATGAGTTGATATTGTTTAAAACAACAATGAAATTCCTTCCCAGCCACATAAATCTCCTGGTTTTAACCGCAGATCCAGGGCTGAGGCCGGGGATGAAGCTCAAATGGGAAAGCCCGAGCTGCGTGTGCCTGCAATGAAATTATAAATCCACATCCCGGAGCAAGCGAGCAGCAGGAGGCACCAGGAACCTCCATCAGCAGAAGCGCTGGGCTGCAGCAAGGGATGGGAGTTGGGAGTGGAACCGACAAGGCTGGGAGAGCTGTTGGCATTTCTCCTGACAAAATCCTGCACAAACGGAGCCGGTCCAGGCAAAACCACGGCGTTGGACCCGCCTGGGGTCCGGTGCTGAGCCCCGTTCCTTCCCCCTGAGTTCTGCCCTCAGGTTCCTCAGCTGTAAAGTGAAGAAGATGCTGCCAAACCCGGCTTGAAAGGCACTGTCAGACACAGCAGATGTCACCGAATGGCTCAGGTGGTGCTTGGTCAGCTGGCACGCAGCACATCAAGGGCACAGGACGCTCTGCATCAGCTGCCCACGGCCCCTGGGGCCAGGGACCAGCAAGACTGAGGCCAGCCCAGACTGACCAGTGATGAGTGGAGAGGAGCAACAATTCCACGCTGGAAGCCAGAGCCAAGGAGGGAATTGGCCTCTGCCATCCTCAGAGCCCAATTAACCAAATCACCACAGCTCCGGGCGGCTTCGGCAGGAGCGAAGAGGAGCCAGAGGAGAGCTCCAAGGAGGAATGGGCAATGGTGAGTGCTGTCCCCGTGTGGGATGGGGGGCTCCAGGTCATTGTCCCGTGAGCCTGGCATCTCCCTGGCACTGCTGCAAGGGACAGTGGAGTCCAGTGAGGGGGCACAAACACAGGAGCCCCGGCTGGGCTGGGGGCTGCACTCATTCCTGGGGTCACGGTGCTGTTTGTGCCTGGATTGCCCCAGTTTCCCATGGGGTGGAGGGGAAATGGTTGTGTTCATCCACAAATCCACAACCACCTCCAGTGCAGAGAGGGCAGCTCAGGGTGAGGTGGCCCCCAGACCCTGTCCTGGGGCAGGCAGGGGACACGGGGCAGGGGGGTGCAAACAGGCTGTCACGGGGCTGGGGTGGGAGAGTATCTGGGGGTGCTGGCATGGGGCTGAGGGACCCCAGGCGGGGTGGCAGGTGGGGACCTGTGGGTGCTGGCACGGGGGGAGCCCAGGCAGGGCGGTGGGGGAGTACCCGGGTGTGCGGAGTGGGACTGGGGGAACCCAGGCAGGGTGGTCGGGGGTACCCCATGGTGCTGACATGGGGTCGGGGACCTCAAGCAGGGTGGTCGGGGACACGCGATGGTGCTGGCATGGGGTCGGGGACCCCACACAGGACGCTCAGAGGCTGGGGCACCTCAGGCTGCCCGGGGGGACCC
>VXAZ01007596.1:69869-110150 GCA_013399875.1 Gymnorhina tibicen
CGCCGGCGGCTCGGGGGGGGCTGCCCGGCTGCGCCCACCGCCCGCGGCCGCCAGGCCCCTTCGTGGCCCCCGGCTGTGCCCGGGAGGGGGCTCGGCACGGCGGACGGCGCCGGTGCCCCCGGGCAGGGTCGCACCGGGGGTGGCGGTGGTGTCGCCGCGGCGCCGGGTCCAGCCCGCCCCTGCTCCGCTCCATCCCCGGCGCTCCCGGGGTCCGGTACCCGCAGTCCCCCCCGCTTTAGGGCTGGGGCTGCCGCTCGCAGCCCCTTCCCCGGCACAGCCGAGAGGGTCCGAGCATCGCCAGGTGTCGGGAAAGCTTTTCCCATCTCCTCTCGCTCGTGTTTCCCCCCGGGCGCTGCAGGTCCTCACTCCTCGCCACCCCAGGGCCCTTCCTGCCTCTTCCCCGAGCATCCCGGATTTTAGGGCTAGGCGGATTCTCGTGTCGAAAATTCCGAGGGTTGGTTTAGCCGCGGATGTTACCGGGTTGTGTTTCTCGGGGAAATGGAGCAGGCAGCAAGCGCAGCGTTCCTGGCTCCTATTGCCGAGCTGGAAGAGCAGCCTTTCCCTCTTCCCACTCTCCATCCAGAGTACTTTTGTGCCAGTTCCTTAATCCGCTTGCAAAGCGGATTGAGCTAAAACCTGACAAAAGGTGCTCCAGTTACCGTGGCGTTCGCACAGGCAGAACGTTTCTGTTCCTTCTCCTGCCCAGCCTTACCCTGAGCTGAGCTTTTTGGGAAGGAGAAAAGAGCAACCAGGAAGGGAGAGGATGACAGGAGAAGGCAGAGTGCCTGTAAGATAGATGGAGAGTGGAGCCGTGCCGGGCTCTGCAGCCTGGCAGCAGCCGGAGCACAAACCCAGCCCCTGGGAGCGAGGAGCACTGGGACCAGAGTGGCTGGAGCGGGAAGTGACCGGGATTGGGGATGTTTGGTGGCCTGGTGAACACCAGCCTGGGCCTGGCAGAGCTCCTGGCTGCTGCTTGGTTTTGTGGATGGTCTCTCACCCACTCTCACCCTGGCTGGGGATGTGCAGCCTGTGGGATGGAGACCCCAAAACCCAGCCCTGATGCAGGGGTG
Organism: Gymnorhina tibicen; assembly: GCA_013399875.1. Lineage (NCBI taxonomy): Eukaryota > Metazoa > Chordata > Aves > Passeriformes > Artamidae > Gymnorhina > Gymnorhina tibicen. The sequence continues at coordinate 70,940 of VXAZ01007596.1, forward strand.
ACACCGTGGGAAAGTTCCTACAAACCTCTCAATCAAAACACGAGGCATTAAAACCAAAAAGCCCTCCCAGAGTGGAGCTGCCCAGCGGTGGTATGGTCGTGTGCGGGTTAAAATTCAAAATGCAGGTGTTGAACCCTGCAGTAACCCTGTGGGAAGTGGGGGGCCCTTGGGGTTGCTCTGCACCCCAAAGCTCTGCCCTTCACCGCTGCTCCATCACCCCTTGCAGGGCGGAGATGGGATAAAATCCCGGCACCCTGGGGCACGGCAGGGAACGTGCTGCACGTCCTCTAAATGGGAGAATAATTGAAGATGAGCTGGGGAGCTGCCAGTTGGGCGGCCTGGGATCGATCTGGTTTAATTTTGCGCTGATGTTTTTATCACCGGCGGTTCTGTGGCAGCGGAGCTGCTGCCTCTTGCTGCTGGAGGACTGGCAGTGCCGGCTGGGTTTTGCCCAGAGCAGCTCAGAGAGGTGATTTTTGGTCCACCCAAGATTTCCTATGGTTTTCAGATTGCAAAAACCCTGCTCGGGTGTCTGCAGCCTTTCCCAAAGCGCTTGGGTTGTGGGCTGATCTTGGGGGAAGATGCTCTCCAATGGCCAGCCTGCAAAACAGCTGGAGGAGCGTCCCGAGAGCAGGGAGCTGGAGGCAAAGCAGCTTCAGGAAAGAGTTGGCTTAAAAATCCATAGATTTGGCTTTTATCCTGCCCTGTTGGGGGAGGGAGCAGGGGGATGAGAGGAACAGGGGCTGGGTTGTGTTTCACCCGTCCTGGGCACCGATGGCCGGGGTGGGACGTGGCTGTGCTGGGCAGAGCTGGGACACATCCCAGCACAGCCGGGTCCCGCCAGGCTCAGCCTTTCCGGGGGGATGCACTTTTGCTGATCCCTGGCTGAAGATAGCAGGGCCGGGGGCTTTTTTCCTATTTTGTAGCATTTAGAGCTCAGGAATGTCTGCTTTTATTAGCCGTGCTAATCCTGCCTCACCAGAGAACTCACCCCTGGCTCCAAGGCCCAAACCTAATCCCTGCACTTCCCTCCTGGGCCCGAGTTAAACACCGGACTCGCAGCCCGACGGCACAGACGGACACGGCGCCGGCTGCGCTCAGCGTTTAAAGGCTTTCCGTCCATGTTGTTGGGATGGATTTTTCCCCACTCCTGGCTGCCCGGATCACTCCTGTTTCCCCCTTCAGCATCCCACCAGGGAGCAGGTGTCTCCTCTTCCCTCCGTGAGGAGCCGGAGCTGCCATAAGGCAGGAGGAGTTGGGCTGCTCCGGCAGCTCGGAGCCGCTGCCGCGTTCGCATCCCCGGGATGGGAGCGAGCTGCTGGAAGCCCTGGGAATAACGCTGGGAATGTGAAGCACGTGGCCGGGCGCGCTGCGCGTGGGCAGCGGCAATTCCCGTGCCGCCGGCGCGCGTGGGCAGCCCGGGTGGGACGCCTGTCACCAGCAACATCTCCCCACGTCCCCAATCCCACAGCTCCGAGGGGAGGGAAGCGGGAGCCAAGTGAGGCCATCCCTGGGTTTGTCACCAGCAACCTCTCCCCACGTCCCCAGTCCCACAGCTCCGAGGGAGCCAAGTGAGGCCATCCCTGGGTTTGTCACCAGCAACCTCTCCCCACGTCCCCAGTCCCACAGCTCCGAGGGAGCCAAGTGAGGCCATCCCTGGGCTTGTCCCTGGTGGCACTGACTCACCACGAGGCCCCAAAGCCCCTCTGCGTGTGTCCCGTGCCTCAGTTTCCCTGGCTGTACGTGGATGTGGTCCCGAGGCCTGGCTGTGGAGGGTGGCACGGTCCCTCAGACAAACTCCTGCTGCCTGCGTGTGGCTGCGGAGCGGCGATGGAATTATCTGAGGGAGCATCAGGGAGCATCCTGCAGGATCTCTCCGGCCCGTGGGGCTGCAGGGAGGGTGGAAGGTGCTGCCAGAGCCCAAAAAGCCGCTCTGTGAGCCCTGGAAAAGCCCCAGAACAAAGAGGCGAGGGCAGAAATGTTCAGAGCGGAGATGTGAGAGGAGATGAAAAGCAATAAATCCCAGGAGAATGCTTGGAAACACTGCTGAGGGCCACAATGGAGGTGGGAGGGAGACGGATCAGGCTTTGGGCACCCTCGGTTGGCTCTTCTGTAGGTGAAGTTTTTGTAGGGTTTACCTTGGAAGACAAAGCCGCTGCTCCCACGAGGTTTGGCTCAGGGGTTGTGGGACCAGCGAGTGGGACAGGCTGGACCAGGGCCTTGCGCAGCCGCCAGTGATGGAATGTGCTGGCTTCTCCTTCGGGTCCCGTCGGAGCCGTGGTGCTTTGGGGCTGGAGCTGGAACCCCGCAGGTGCCCCAAGTCTGTGGGGTGTCGGAGGTTGGGGCTGAGGCTGGGCGGGACGGGGGTGGCAAAGTGGGGAAATGGCCCTTGTGGGGGGGAGAGCAGAGCCCTCCCCAGACCCGGGCAGGGGCTGCCATTCCCTCTTTTCCGTGTGAAATGGGCAAGCTGAGGACAGCACCAAACCCACCCCAGAACAACCCAACAGCAGAGACCCGGATGGAGAATCCGGGCAAACACAAACAGCTTTGCCAGGGATGAGTTAAAAACAAAGCACGGAGGCTCTGGGCTGTGATCCCCAGGCTGCTGTGGTGCCTTGGCATCCCCATGGGCACCCCAAGGCCGGGAGCAGAGGCAGGATCCGTCTGCCCGAGCGGCAAAGCCGGACACGGCCCCAGCACGTGCCCTCCTTCTTCCTCTGCCTCAGCCCAGCTCTTCCCGTGCTTCCCTGCCTTCCTCCCCCTGAATTTTTCATGCCACCACGAGCTTGGCTGCCGCTTGCAGCCCCATCCGTCAGCAGGGTTTGGTTTTCAAAGCTGTCCCAGCTCTGCCCGGCTCAGATCTGGAGCGCCGGGGCTCCTTGTTCAGCTCCCAGTGTGCCAACCAAAATAGCAGCGGCCACATACTGGAGTGGAGAAGAACAAGTGTCACTGGGAATTAAAATGACAGATCCCAGCATCGAGGTCTCCGAGGGTTTGTGCTTTATTAAGCAACAGTGAGTTCATGGGAAAGGACTTTGACTCAGAGCACCGGTTGTGTCTACAAGAAAAGAGAACCAGGAACTAAATTTAGGCTCAGGCTGTGATGGGGAGACAGGGCCAGGCACCGAGGGAGGGGAGCTGGGTGTCCTCAGCTCCGTGGGTGTGAGCCCTGGCCCTGCAGAGCAGAGCGGGATGTGGGGAGCAGGAGTTGGGTACAGCCCAGCCTTGGGATCATGGAATCCCCAATGGTTTGGGCTGGAAGGGATCTTAAATCCCATCTAGTGCCACCCCTGCCATGGGCAGGGACACCTTCCACTGTCCCAGGCTGCTCCAAGCCCCGTCCAGCCTGGCCTTGGGCACTGCCAGGGATCCAGGGGCAGCCACAGCTGCTCTGGGCACCCTGTGCCAGGGCCTCCCCACCCTCCCAGGGAAGGTGCTGCAGAGGAACAGCCCCGGTGCTGTGGGGCAGGAGGGCTGCGGGGCTCCCCTCCCTGTGCGAGGGCCTTGCACCCCCAGCCCCACATCAGCCACGGCCAGGGAGGGGCTGGGAGAGCTCCTCAGAGCAGGATTCACGCTGGCTGGGACCCGTGCAGCATCCGCAGGGTTCAGAGAAAAGGGGGGACCAGGACCTTGCCCGAGGCCGTGTGGTCCTCACGTGGCTCCCTCTCCCTTAAATGTGGTTTCCTGCTGATGGGGGTGATTTAACAGATCAGTGTTTTCTCTCCTTGCCTCAGGGTCTGCCTCTTCCCACCGCCCCCTTCTATTAAAAATTCATTGTTTCTCCCAGATACTGTTGCTAGAGGGAGACAGGGAGAAATAAAGGAAGTTCTTGGAAAGGAGAAGAGAAAATATTCAGTGGGATGGGAATTGAGAAAAAAATTTAAACCAAATATTGTCCCTCTCCACCTCCTGTTGCCCTGGGTGCGTTTGAGCCCCATCACGCCCAGGACCCCGATGTCCCCAGGGAGTTGTGTGGGAACTGGGGGGAGTTTGGGTGCTGGGGACAGTCCTGCTCCTGCCAGGGAGGTGGTGAAGCCCCTGCTGGCTTCAGTGGCTGTTCCACACAGCAGATTCCAGCAGGCACGGGAGGGAAGGAGCAGCAGGAACAGGGACCTGCAGCGGGCGGGACGCGCCTGATCTCCGACTCAATTCCCATCCTCCGCATCTCCATAAACTCCCCCCAAGGCACCGATTGCTTTTCCTGCTCCATTTGGCCGCCGTTTCAGTCCAGGTGGATGAGGGGGTTCGTTTGCAGACTGAAACATCAGGAGGGCGCTGATGGGATCCGTGGGATCAGCCCACCGGGCCCTGCGGCACCGCAGCCGCGGTGGTGACACGGAGCTGCCGGGCCGTGTGCCACCGAGGGGGATTCGGGCAGGCTTGGGAAGGCTCTTTTCCATCCTCTGAAGCCTCCTGAGCACGGTGCTCACGGTGCTCCTCGCAGGGCAGCAGCAGCAGAGGTTTGCAGGGCAGAGCAGGGGAAGTAAAGGGGCTCTCCCTGAGCACCCGGAGTCCCTCAGCCCCATCTCCAGGGTGGAATACCCCACCTGAGGTGATCTCCGGGGTGCAATACCCCCCCTCAGGTGATCTCCGGGGTGCAATACCCCCCTCAGGTGATCTCCGGGGTGGAATACCTCACCTCAGGTGAGCGGATTTGTTTTCCCTCAGGAAGAGTGGAAGGAATCGTTTCCAACCCCTTCTCAGTGGTGCAGCCAGAGGAGCAAACCATGAGGGTGCTTGGTGCTTCTGGCCTCTTTTTCCAGAGGGTCACCCGGGCTGACCTTCCCCACGCTCAGGACAGCTGGACACCAACCCTTCAGTATTGGCACAAGGAGCTGTTTTGTATTTTTCCATTTAAATCCCCTTTGAAGGAAGGTCCATCTGGTTCCCTTCGTGCTGCCAGAGGAGAAGAGGCTGCTCTTGGGTCGCTTTTGCACAGGGAGGCCCAGGAGGGGTGGCGTGGCCAGGCCCTGTGCCTGGGGGTGGGCTGGGGCAGGGCCCCCGTGACTGAACACTGATGAGGGGTGGAAAAGGAGCAGAACCCCGAGAGTGCCAATGGAAGGTGCAGTGACATAAGTGAGAGAGAAGCTGTGACCTTTTTCCATCAGCAGGAATATTAACCGAGTGTGACTAATGGAGCGGGGGGGATAATCCTGCCTTCATTAGTGCTTATTCCTGGGGCTGGCGAGGAGCAGGAGCCTTTGGGAAGCGCAGTGGGTGATGCCAACATCCCCCCCGGCCATGCCCAGTGCTCTGGGAGCCACTCCAGGAGTTCCTGTGGAGGTTGGACCCTCCACATTTCAGGAAGCGGTTTCTCCTCTTACCTTCAGGGTTGCTTTTCCATCAAGCACCAGCCTTGTGGCAAAGCAATTCCCATCGGGAGTGTCCCGCTGGGGTCGGCACCACTGCCTTCCCCTGCCTTCCCCAGCCTGCGCCAGCATCTGGAAACCTCTGGAAACCCAGGTCCGGGTTGCTGCTGTTGCAGTGACAAATGGGGCTGTGATCTGTTGGGTCAGGCTCATCCAGCACCAGGCAATGCTGCCGGGTTTTTTGGGGTTTTTTCCATGCCCTGAGGTTCTCTCTGGCTCAGGCTGCCCCTGAGTTCGTGCTGGGCAGAGCTGTCCCCATGCAGGGATCACTCCATGGCCTGGGGACCTGCCCCAATCCTGTGCCACTGGGGCCTGGCTCAGCTGTCTCCACCTCCGTGACTTTCCCCAAGACTGTTAAGAAACAGATCTTCTTGATCTTTTTCCCCCTGTTTCATTTTTAACAGCTCTGCCTCATTTCTCCCTCCATTTCTCTCCCTGGGGTCGTTTCTGGCTGTGCCCCCCAGCGCTGGGAGATGCTGTGTCCCTGCTGTGCTGCTGTGGGGCTGAAGTTTTCCTCCTTCCTTGAGGGTTTTCCAAATTTTCCCATTTGCTTTTGCAGGAAGAAACTCTTTGTCACTGAGAGAGGATTCAAATGAGCAGCCCATGACACCTCCTCCGTGATAATGTGTCATTTTTGTTGTTCATATTTAGATAACTAAAGGTCAGATGGAAGCTCAGCTGGCTGGGAAGTCTGACATTAATTACACTAATGAGCCTCGGGCTTAATGCTCCTGGATACCGGGGTGGTGCGACACTGGCCGGATCCTGGACACTATCAGGTGTCCCGGGGTCCATGGAATGATAAAATCCCAGAATGTCCTGAGCTGGATCCCACAGGGATCATCAGTCCAGCCCCTGGCCCTGCCCAGACACCCCAACACCCCACCCCTGGGCATCCCTGGCACCNCCTCCCCTCAGTCTCCTCTGCTCCGGCTGAACGAGCCCAGTGCCCTCAGCCGCTCCTCAGCCCCTTCCCCAGCTCCGTGTCCCTCCTTTGGACACTCTCCAACAGCTTTGGATCCTTCTGATCTTGTGGTGCCCAAAGTGCCCCCAGCACTGGAGCTGAGGCTGCCCCAGTGCAGAGCAGAGCGGGACAATCCCTCCCTGGCCCGGTGCCCCCCAGGACACAGTGGCCCTTTGGGCTGCCAGGACACACCGGGGACTCAGATCCAACTTGCCACCGACCAGGACCCCCAGGTCCCTTCCTGCAGGGGTCTGAGATGAGCCAGATTTGCTGCCATGCATGGAAGAGTTGCTGTGCGCATCCCAAGGAATGCTCCTGTCTTAGGTTGATTTGAGCACCCTGGTCTGGTCCTCTGGAGGTCTCTGCTGATTTCCAGGACATCTGAGTCCTGTTTGGCTTTGGGATTTGCTGCTGAATTTCCTTTTTTCAAGAGGATCCCGTGTGCAGAACTGGAAGCTCCTTGGTGGAGAAGCAGATCCCATGTGGTACCCGGGGAGAGGAGAATCCTCTCCTGGCTCCTGCACTGAGCAGCCCAGAAAAGAGTTCAAATCCAGGTTTTGAGTCAAACACAAGGCACAGGAGCAGAGGGTGACAAGGGCCCTGGTGGCACAAACACGGGGAGCTGTGCTGGTGTCACCACGTGGGACCGAAGGAGGCCTTGGGCCACTTCACCCACGTGCTGGTGGGTCCCGTTTCACAAGGATTAAAATGTATTTGCAGACAAAACCCCCGCAGGTAACCTGAGCCAGAGGTTGCTACGTGACCCGGGAGCTGCCAAAAACAAATGCCGAGCCCATCGGCGGAGCCCCCGCTCGTTCCCAGGGCTGGCAGTGACGGGCTCACCTAACGAGCCGGGGCCCAGGTGGTCTCTAAGTGAGCTTAAATTCCGCGTTCTCGATGCTCGGGCAGGGCTGGGAGCCTCTCGGGGAGGGCAGGAGAGGCCGCTCCGCGCCGGGAGCTGAGCACGTTTGGGCTGGCTGCAGTTTGCTCCCAGCACGTCCGCAGTAAATGCGTGGCTGGAATTGGATGGAAATTTTGCCTTCTCCATCCCTGGAGCTGGAGCCTGGCCATGGGGAGCAGCAGCTGAGCTGCTGTGCTCCGGATTAACCCTTGGATGGCGCTGGCTCCGAGCATCGCCCGCAGAGCCTCCTCCGTCCCTGCTGGAGTGCTGCAGCCCGTGAGTCTCACACACGGTGCTGCAAGTGAACCAAACCCGCTTCCCTCCCGGTTATCCCATCTCCCAGGACTGGAGCAGCCCCAGGGATCCACAACAGATCTTTGTGCATCGGCCCCTGGAGCCGCAGTCCCTCAAAGCGCGGACGCTGCGTACCCTGGAGGCAAATTCCTCATGGAACTGCACCAGCTGCAGTTGCTGGTGGTGCCACAAGCTTCCCCCCGCGGGTGCTGAGGGCAGGCCCGGCTGTTTCTGGGGCGTTTCTGCATCTCAGGGCTCGGTTTGGGTCATTCTTGCTGTTATTTCGGGTGCTGGGTGTGAGTTACTCCACACGCGTGTGCTCCAGCCCCCTGCGCTGCAGGGCACAGACGGGATCCTGCTGTGATCCTGGGCTTTTCCCGTCCTGCTGCCAGCCCCGAGCTGTCCCTGCTGTCCCAGCCCTGCCTCCTGGAGGGGCTGGTGCATCCCCTGGCTCCAGCAGGAAGCTCTGGCGTGCGCAGGGCAGGGGATTTCGGTTGCCAGGGGAGGGTTTCAGTGCTGCTCCTTTATTGGGGAGCGTCCCTGACAGAGTTCCATGCATCCCACATGGGATCGGCATCCCTGGCACCGACTGGATGGGGTGAAGGGCTCGGTGTATCCCACTGACACTGGGACCTTCTGGGAGCCGGGAATGTGGGTCCCTGCCCTTCCAGGGACAGGTCTGGGTCCCTCAGGCAGAGCAGACAAGGGGAAGAGGTTCTGGAGCAGGGAATGAGCTGGGATTGCCAGGCACCGGGTGAAGTCCTGCAGCCTCACAGCCCCCAGGGGCCGGGGGTGACCAGGAATGTGGAACCCTCAGTGCTGTCCCTGCACGGCTGAGCCCGAGCCTGCGGGTTCGAAGGGAATCCCTCTGACTTCGGCTTTGGGGCGGTGCTGGAGGAATTTTCACTTTTCCAGAGCGCTGGGCACTCTCAGTTCCCCAGGAACCCCAAAAGTGAGGATTTACCCATCCAAAGCAGCGTGTGGACAACGCTGGGTTTTGCAGGAGCGCGCGGGGATGGAGAGCTCCATCCTCCCGGGGTGTGCCAGGGCTGCGATCCCTGTTCCCCGGGGCCGGCTGCTGCTGCAGCGCCGGCTCCTTGTTCGTCTGCCGTGGGAAGCTCCTTTGCCTCAGGCTCCTCAAGCCTTTCCCAGCAGGAATTATCCCCCCTGGATGCTGCTGCTGCCCTGGGGCAGCTCGGCCAGGCAGGAGCAGGGACCTGAGCGAGGTCTGGAGCAGGCTCAGAGCAGCTGCGGAGCTGCAGCAGCAGCAGCTCTGCGTGGGTGTCGCTGAGCGGGACCCGAGTCGGGGACATTTGAGGGCTGTTAACCGGGATTTCCGCACAGAAGGAGCTGTTTAAATTCCCTCTTTCTGTGCAACAGGAGAATTAAACTCGATCCAGAGTTCAAAGCAATTTAGTAAAACCACGGCAAATCGTTTGTCCAGCGTCTACTGCATCAGCGCTGGGAGCATCTTCCGACCCCCCAGGCCCCCCAGAATGCCCAGGAGGTGGACACGGGGCTGGGGGTCCGGCCAGTGGCATTTCTGCTTCCACGTTTGGGTGAAATCTCCCCAAATTCGGGGCCTCCTGGGCTGCGGGCACCGCTGGGCGGGTGCCATCCCCTCCTGCAGTCCCTGCAGGATTCCCGAGGGGCAGCGCCGTGTCTGCCCTGCTCCAGCCAGAGCTGCCCGCGGCAGGGCTGGGCTCGGACGCTCTCCTGGTGGGGAGAGGATCCTCCAGGGCACAAAGTGTGACACAATTTTATATTTGTGTATATATTTATATAGATTGAACCAGGCAAGCTGCAGTGGTCAGGTCGCACATCCGGTGCTGAGGATGCTCCCCGTCTCTGGATGTGCCTGTGTGCCCCATCCCTGCACTTTGGGGGAGTTCATTTGGGATTTCTGTGGCAGGCACTGGGGAAAGGTGACTGACCATGGTCTCCTTGTGCTGTCCTGTGCAGAGGAGCCGAGGCTGGCCGTGCTGGACGCTTCGCCATCTGAACATTCCCCGGCTCTGATGCCTCAGCAGATCCCGATGTCGGAGCGGCCCCGGACCTGCAGAACGGTGAGAACTCCCTGGGCTCCGGTGGGATTGGGGGTTGTGCACTGGGACGTTCAAAATGCAGCTCGTTTTTACCTCATGGCCACCCCTGCTTGGCCCCCTCCTTGTCCTCCTCGTGCAGCAGCAGCACTCGGCACGGCCCAGCTGGGCGTTTATCCCGTGGAACAGCTGGGAGATCTCCAGCCTGGTGTCACCACCCCAAAATGAGCAAGAAGTGACTCAGGTGGGGCTGTGATGTGCAGCTCTGGGGTGCTGAGCTCAGGGATTTGCCCAGGGTTGGTGGCAGGCAGCAGTGGGACCCCAGCCTTGGCTGTGCCAAGATCCACATGCAGCATCAGTTTGAGGGGCAGTGGTGTGGGGTTTGGACGGATTTCCTGGGATTTGGGAGTCCGTCAGCTGGGAGAGGGGCTCTGGAGGCTTTGCCCTTGCTCTGCCATCCGGATGCTGGACAAGGAGTGAAGCCACACGGCCCTGCCATCCCCTTTCCCTTCCACCATGGAGATTTCTGACTTTTGGGATCCTGGTGGGGCTGCATGTGGGGAAGGAGCTGCTCTCCTGCTCCCCCGGCCCCAGCTGATGCCCCGAAGCCGCAGATCTGGGGACGGACGCCAGCGTGTCTCGCTCCAAATGTCACCGCTGCCGCAGCCGCCAGCCCGGGGGAGTTTTGGGGGTGGCACAGCTGGACCCCTCCAGGCTCTGCTGGGCCCCTCTGGAATCTGGGCAGCAAGGCCAGGAGGGATCTGTGCCCCCGTGCCCCACAGGGCGGGGGTGAGTCCCCCTGTCCCCCTCCCCTCTCCAGGATCATTTCAGGGGTTGGTCCCGTTCCCGCTCCCGCCTGGCATGACAGGGATGGATTGGGATGTCAGGAGCCGTTTCACCCCTGTGATGGCATTTTGCTCTCGCTGCTGCCACGATCATAATTGGGATGGCAATAAAATCCCCGATGCGGCAGCAGCTGTGGACGGGTCTTAAAAAACGCGCTCAGCCCGGGACTGATGCTGAGCAGAGCTGGGAGGGGGAGGGAAAGCTGTGTCTCCGTGCTCCTCCTGGCTGGAATTCCCACTCCGAGCAGGGTTTCCAGCAGATCAGGAGCTCCACCTCTGCCCCCTTCCCCCCTGCCCCCGCAGAGCTCCGAGCTGGTTTCCTGCAGTGCTGAGCGGCCCTGCCGGGACCGGGCTGTGTTCCAGCCACAGCTGCCTGTCCCTGCTGGCCTCGGAGCAGGCTGCTGTCCGTCAGTCTGGCGGTCAGTCTGCTCCTCTGCCCACATGTCCAGCAGTCCAGTGGAGTTAAAGCCTCTGGAATGATGGATTGCCCTGCCGAGGCGCAGGGATGGGCTGGCAGCAGCCAGGACTCCGGGCTCCCTCTCCAGAGGGAAGCTGGGCTCGCTGGACACCCCCTGCCGTGGGTGAAGGCTCCCGTGGGGCTGAGCCCTCGGGAACAGGGTCCTTCCTGAGGGTCAGGGCTGGGAAGAGCCGTTGTTTTATCCAGGAGCTCGGAGGGGTGGCTGGGACTGCCCTGACCGGTGTCACCACAGTTCAGGTGAGGGATTAGGAGGAGATTTTGCCATCAAAGGTCCAGCGCTGGCAGCCAGTGACAGCGATCAGGGTGTGATTTATGTGCCAGCCCCCCGAGGAGCTCAGGCCAGCGCCACTGAAGTGCTGAGATTAATGAACGAGCTGATCTAACGAGGGCTGGCACGGCTGGGCCGGCTGGACAAATGAGGCCGTGTGCTGGGGCAAAGCCCGTGGGAGGCAGCTGGCACCGAAATCACCGCGAAATCACCGTCCAGCAGCGGGGCAGGGCTGTGCTGGGCGCTGCTGGCCAGACTGGGACCAGTGCTGGCACCGGGGGAGGGTGGCTGCACGTCAGCATCGCCAGCGCTCCGCACGCCCCCGAGCAGCGTCATCCATCAGCGCTCTGGAAGGTGCCTGATTACAGCCTCTGCCTTCCTGTGCCTGTTAATCATCACCCTGCCCTGGCACCTCGTGTGGTACCGAGCTGCTGGGCTGGAGCTGCTGGGCTGGAGCTGCTGGGCTGGAGCAGCGAGGATGCAGGGTCCCTCCTGTGACGAGGTCTCACGTCCTCTCTGCTGCTCAGAGCCCCTGTGGGTGATGTGTCCCCCCCAGCAGGAAGGGACACCCCCAGAGGTGTCCCCAGCACGGCCCCAGTGCTGTGCCCGGGGATGTCCTCCTGGCCGGGCTCTGGCACGTTCCCTGTGTCCCCTCCCACGCGGCTCCGGCCGCGCTGCCCTCGGCGCTCTCGGGTTTGCTCCGAGGGCGCTCCCAGGCTGGGTTTGCTGCAGAAGGTGAGGGATGAGCTCAGGAGGGGGAGGCAGCTGCAGGGGAAGGAGCCAATTCTCCTCTCCCAGTTAATGTATTAATGTAAATCTCTGTATTTGTGTCTCTGTGGGGGCAGGAGCCCTCTCCAGGAGTGTGGCCCTGCTTCTCTCTGCCGGTGGCCGTGCCTGTCACAGCTGTGCTGCTGGGGCCCTTGTGGGCTCGTCTCTTGTACATCCAGCGGCAGCAGATGTCATGTGGGCCCTACAGCTGCGGTGCCAGGACAGTTGCCAGGGGTTTGGGTTCCTTGTCCCCAGTCCCAGGCTGGGGAGAAACCTGAGACCGGGCAAGCCTTGGAGCAGGGCGGTCTGGATGGGCACCTTTGGGCTTGGATGGGCACCTTTGCAAAGCCCAGCTTTGGTGGGAGAGGACAAAGGTGGCCTTGCAGTGGGAGTCTCCTAGACCTGGGCTGTCACCTCGTTGCTGGGGCCTCTCCTGGCTGGGTGGGTGACAAGGACACCGTGGGGGCCCTGGGCCTGCTCCTGGTGACAGGCTGGGATGGGAAAACACCGGGAAGTCCCGGGGCTGGGGGCTGTGGGCTGTCACCTGCACTTGCCTTCCAGCCCCTCCTCATCCTGCCCCTGACGTTAATGGGCTTCTGCAAATTAAAAGTTCTCCCTTGAATCCTCAAAAGAATGGTCTCCAGGGACCACAGCCACCGCCTGAAGTTCAGCTCCAGGGTTCCTGCAGGCATTAGCGGAACAGCTCGGTGGCAGCGAGGTGGTCTGGGATGCAGCTGAAGAGGGGCAGTCAAGCTCAGCCTTTGCTGCCGTGTGGCCCGGCAGGCTCCGAGGCTGCTGCGATCCAGGCCAGGTTCACTCTCAGCCGCCGTTTCCCAGCAGCAGTCGGGATCCGGCTCCGGCTGCTGGTTCAGTCAACCCACCCTGGGCAGAAACAAGAGCCCAGCACCCACCTGCCCTGCCCCCCTCCCCTCCTTTTAGAAGAGTTATCCACCTTGGTAGAGAAATAGAGATGCTCATGGAATATTAAACACCTCCCCAAAGCCCCTGCTGCTGATGAGTGGCTTCTGCTCCTCGTTGCCTGGCGCAGGCAGTGACCTTTCAGAAATGTTGTACGCTGTGGTCGTCTCCAAATGTCTCCTCTCCTGGGAGCATCTTGTGGAGATAGAGATTCAGACATGATGTCTGTCAAGAAGAAAAGCAGATTGTGGCCAATCTGGGGCTGCCTGTGCAGCGCTGCCTGGGCCACGTGCTCGGGAATCATAAGGTTGTCTCTAAAAATAAGCGGTGGCTTCTTCTGGGTTGCCTCCTCGGTGCCGTGGCTCATCGGGGAATCCTCGCTCCTGGGGTTTCGCGGCGTTTGCGAGGGCTGGGAGTTTCCACGTGGGAGAGGAGCGGAGAGTCCTGTGGCCACGGCTGCCGAGGACTCGGGATGGGATCCTGGGGTGGGAAGATGGCTCCGTGGAGGCGCCAGGTTTGCTGGGAAGGAAGGGTGGATCCTGCCTCCCTGCGAGCTGCTCCGGTGCCGGCTCGGCCGCCCCGAGACCTGGGGCTGCTGAGCAGGAGGAGCCGCGTGAGAGGCAGCAGCTGCCACTCACCAAAATAACTCCCTTCTGTGGAAGCTTTCCATGTTCTCGAGCCCTCCCTGAAGCCGCGCTCGGGGACGTTCCGTGGCGACCCAGCCGCCGCCGGGCTCCTGCACAGACGGCTCCTCTCACGCTGCCCCTCCCCGTCCCCGTGCCTTGCCAGGAAAATCCGCTTCTGCTTCAGCAGCCCTGGGAGGGACACGAGGGTGACACGAGGGCCACCATGGCCACAGCCCAGCTGGGCTCTGCCAGGGCTGTTGGGGACGGTCACTCGGCCACTTGGTGACCTGAGGACCCTCAAGGTGTTCACCAGGTGCTGTGGGGTGGGAAGATGCTCTGGAGGGACCGTGCTGGGTGCCCTCAGTGCCCACCCAGCCTTTGGTTCTCCCTCTGCTCCTGCAGCCCTGCCCAGCCCAGCCCTGACCCAGAAAAACGTGCTGAGAGTGGCAGAGCCAGGAGAATTTGCTTCCCAGCCAGCCCCTGATGGGATTAGGAATAACTCTCTCCTGGATAATTCTCCATTAGGTCTGGTGATTGATTTCCCTCCTTCTTACCCCCAGCTCTGTCCCGCTCTCCCTGTTTCAGCTGGATTATTCTCATGCTTGGCTTGCTAATTGCCTGATCACCAGAGCTGAGGCTTGGCCACATCCCTGGCCTCCTTTGACCCTCCAGTTTCTGCCTCTTTGTCTCTGTCTCAGCTCTGATTTAATCCCCTCCACGCCCCAGCATAAGCCGGGATCTTTCTGCTGCCCTGTGCAGAGGGAGGAACCTCCTGGTGCCACCCCAGGAGCCAGGGAAGGTCCGAGGGATGCTCCTGCAGCTCCTCCCCATCACCTCAATCCTCCCCACGCCCCCCTGTCTTTTCTGGGGTTTTTCCAAGCTCAGCGTGGCCCCAAACCCAAACTGACTTTGCAGACTCGAGGCAAGGGATAAAATAAAGCTGCAGGAGCCACAGGTTTGTTTTTGGAGGGTGGCACAGGTCACCTTTGGTCCTCGTTTCAGTGCCCCTGGGAGCTGTGCTCTGCTCTGAGCTGCGGCAGCAGCTGGAAAAACACAGTTGGATTCCCTGGCTTCACATTTGGGCAGCAAACTTTGCTCTGCCAGCTCTGAACAATGCCAAAAATCCCCCTGGGGATCCCCAGCAGCCCGTGGTGCCACAGGGCACTGTGGGTGGTGTCACCAGTGAAGCTGGGCATGGAGCAGACCCCAGGGACCCTCATTTTTTGCCTTTTCAGCCTAAAATCATACGAGGGGGAGGGGTGTTTTTGGAAGGTGTAACTGAGGGCTCGGGGTTTTCCAGCAGGGAAAGGAGCAGACGTCTGGACGGGCTTTGGCACAGGGCTGGGGCCTGGGCTCCTCCTCAGGTGTGCAGGAGCTCTGTCCTGGGGCAGCTCTGGCTGCAGTTTTCCCTTCCCCATGGGCACAGCTTGGAGCCAGGGAATTGTTGGCATCAGCACGAGGGTGCCCCATCCTCTGCTCCAAGCCCTGCCAGCTCGGGGAGGTTCGGGTCCATGGAACCTCCTCGATCCAGCCAATTCCTGCTCCTGGGAACCGAGATCTCATCCCGGGCACGCCCCAGGACAGGGCAGCACATGGAGTTTGTCCTGATGGAGAGTCCAGCAGCAATCCTGGCGAGCTGCCAGCGAGCTGGGAACACCACGGGGATGCTCCATCCGACCCCAGCCCCAGCCCGAGCCCCCGTGCTGGGGCTGAGCAGGGTGACAGCGTCTGTGAGGATGCTGGCACGGCCCAGCATGGCTGGCATTGCCTTCCCTGGCACGGAGCCGGGCTGGGGACAGCAGCCAGGGAGCGAGGATGGCGTGGGGACACTCGGCTGCCAGGCAGGGCTGGCTGCCGGCGAGGGCCGGGCAGCGCTCGGGGTGTTCCCAACAGCGTTTGGCTGCTGCCGGTGTTTGCAGGAGCCCTGTCCTGTCTCGTGCCAAGTTTGGGACACGCTGGCACTGGCACAAGGCGCTGGCACCGGCACGTCCCTGATACCCCTGTGACAGAGCACTGGTGTTATCCCCCCCAGTCGATGTTTTCAGGGTGCGGGTCCCAGCATCACTTTGTGCCCCATTTGCTCCCTCCCTGCTTTGGGGTCTCCATCCCCTCCTGGGGTTCCCTGCATCGCTGGGAAGATGCAGCAGCATCCCCTGGCTGCCTCTGGCCCCCGCCGTGAAGGGGCCCGGGCTGGAGCAGCAGCAGTGGGGTGCTGGAAGGAGAAGGGCTCAGCAGGGCCAAGGAAGGATAAAGGGAAGGGTAAAACAAGACCTTGCTGTGACTGAGGTGTTCGTGCTCATGCGGTGTCCAAGCAGGGGAACCTGGAAGTGTCAACCTGGGCTTATTTTTCGGTCTTTATTCAGAAAAAGGGAGCAATAATGGCAGCTGAGGAGCAGTTGTTCTTGGAGGAGCTGGCAGGGCCGAGCTTGTGCCAGAGAAGCAGGAGGCGTTTGGAGAGGGAGCAAAACCCCTCCTGCAGGAGTCATGGAATCCCAGAATGGTTTGGGATGGAAGGGACCTTAGAGACCGTCTCGTTCCACCCCTGCCATGGGCAGGGACACCTTCCACTGTCCCAGGCTGCTCCAAGCCCCATCCAACCTGGCCTTGGACACTGCCAGGGATCCAGGGGCAGCCACAGCTGCTCTGGGTAACCCCAGGCCAGGCTGGCTGGAGAGCAGCAGCTCCTCTGTGCTGCTGGTGGCTGAGACAAAACGAGCTCAGTGGTCACAAATCTTGGTGAGGAAAGAGGGAACGAGGCAGGGAAGGAGGGGGCTGCTCCAGGGGCTCGCAAAATTGTCCAGTTCTCCAAATTGTCCAAAATTGCTCTGCTCTGCTTCCCCCACAGCAGCCCCTCAGCCTCGAGCTTTGCTGGCTCTGTCCCCAGCCCTGCGTGCAGCAGGCTTGTTATTTTTAAAAATAAATTAAATGAGGAGAAGAGCCTCTATCTAGGCCTCGCTCTGGATCTTAATTGCCCTGGCTCCCCGGGGGCCGGGCGAGCACCGCACAATCGCAGTAATGAGCTATTAATAAACAGCCCAGCTCCGCCTGGCTCACGGCCGTGGGGCCCAGATGTCCCTGCAGGGGACACGGGGTCTGTGCCCCTCCTCTGCGGGGTGTCCTGGGGCAGAGACCGGCGGGGCAGAGCCAGCCTTGCCCCGGAGCTCGGATCTGCCCGGATTTGCAAGGAACGGCTCATCCAGCCCCCCTTAACCCCGCCGTGGGGTTTGCTGAGGGGTCAGTGGGGCACCCATGGGTGGGGGCTGTGGGGCAGCAGGGCTAGCTGATGCTGTGGAGAGGGAAGGTGAGCCCAGGGCTGCAGCTCCCGCTCTCCATCTGCCAGGGAAAACAACTCCAGCGGGGCTGGAGCTTTGCTTAGAGGATCAGGTGGCCGCAGTAGTAACCAAAAGTGGAGTTGGGTTACCCCGGGCTCATCCATAATGAACACGGGGCAGGCAGGGGAAGGGCTGGGTCCCCCCAGGCTGGCATGGAGGGACGGTGGGCACGGGATGCTGCCCAGCGTGGGACACCATTAGAGAGGCACCAGGGCGCCTTTATTTAGTGTGGAGACACTGAATGGGATGGATAAATGTCAGAATAAATGGGGAGGGGTTTGCCCTGTGGGTTTGCAGGTCGTGCTTGGGGGCACCCCTCCCATGCAGCCCCAGGGCAGAGCAAGAGTGGAGCCTCCAGAACCGGGGGGACCAAGGGGAGCTGCCCCCACCTCACCCCAGAGCCAGCTCAGGTTCCCAGGGCCACCAGCCAGGCAGAGCCTTCACAGCGTGGCTCTCCTGGAAGGCAGAGGCTGCCAAGCAGCTCCGGGGCCCAGGTGGCATTTGGGGACCTCCAGTCCCCAAAGGGGGTTTGGTGCAAGGGGCAAAGCTGAGCAGTGCTGGAGAGAGGGGAGAAAGGGGCAGGGGCAGCAGGGGGGTCGGTGGTCCCACCCCGCTGTCCCCCGGCTGCATCCAGCAGCCGTTGGTCCTGTGGCTGTGTGGAACGGTGACACTTCCCTCTTGGTTTGACTCGTTGGAAGAAAAAGGGAAATGTGGCAAAATTAAGACGTGCACAAAAAAAACCCACAAAGCGAAAAGGTGTCACAGACTCAGAATAGAATTGGTGAGGTTGGAAATCCCTCCAAGATCACAGAGTCCAGCTGTCACCCCAGCAGTGCCAAGGACACCGCTTGTCCCTCAGTGCCACATCCCCATGTCTGGGAAAGATCACGGAATCCTGGGATATCCTGAGGGGAAGGGACCCACAGGGATCATCGAGTCCAGCTCCTGGCCCTGCACACGCACCCCAGCAATCCCACCCTGGGCATCCCTGAGAGCACCTCAACGCTCCTTGAAGATGGGTTTAATCCCAGAGAACTGCTCCTCTCGGATAATAGGATCAGGACAGGAAATTACCCACGGAGATCGCATCCTTCGCTGAGACGTGAGCACAGAGAGGGTCAATCACCCCCCAGCCCCCTGAGGCTGTTCCCATGTGCCACCAGCCCACGGGGACAGGAGGGAGGGTGACACCGGCCTGTGGTGTCCTCAGCACAGTGGGTGTGAGGAGCAGGAGATGCCGGGCTGGGCCAGCTCCTGCTGTCCCTGCTCCACCAGTGTCACCTCTGGGGGATCTGGGGTCCCCATTGCTCTCCCTCTGTCACCCCCTAAGCCAAACAGCAGCCACCTCGGCCTTTTCGGGAGCTTTTGAGGACCCGCAGTGGCACCAAGGTGGAACATTGCAGCCACACCTCGATGGCCTTGAGCAGCCACGGATGTCACGGATGTCACATCGTCCTCTTCCCTCACCCCACATGCTGCAGGGCTCCCACAGACAGGTTTGGGATCCCTGATGCGCCCAGAGGGACAGAAGGGAGCGTGTGAGGGGCTCCCTGGAGCCGCAGCTTGGGCTCCCTGGAAGTCCGAAGGGCTGGAACCGGCCCTCGGGGACTGCACCCCAGTTTGTCCCAGTGCTGTGGGAACGATGGGACAAAGCCCCCAGTGCTGGAGGGGTCGGTGCCCCGCTCCCTGCACCTCCACAGGGGTGGCTGGAGGGGCTGGCCCTGCTCTTGGTACCCCAATATTCTCTTGCCAGGCTCAGAAACACCCCACAGCTCCCCAACCGAGCAACTCTGCCACTTAATTAGGTTAATGACCATGCTTCATTAAGGAAAGGCGGCTGCGGAGTTTGCAGCGGCGCTGGAGCTGCGTTTCCAGGCAGCCTGGCAGATTTGGGGCACGGATGGGACAGGGAGCGGGAAAGGGGAAGCAAAGAAAAGGGAAAGCGGCGGCGAAGTGCTAATCCCTGGAAAGGAGGGCAGCCGGGGCACGGCGCCGCGGGGTCGGTGTTAATCCCTCCTCGGCAAAGATTGTGCCCGGGGCCGCCTTAATCTGTGCTCCGAGAGGGCGGGACGGGGACGGGGACAGGGACCGGGCCCTACGTGCTTTACCGAGCGTCCCCCGTCCTGCGGGACCCCACCGAGCCGGGGCCTGGGGAGGATTTGTGCCGCTGGATGAGACCTCACACCGGGAGCAGAGGGGATGGGGCACCCCACTGTGTCACCAGAGGGGACGGGGCACCCCACTGTGTCACCAGAGGGGATGGGGCATCCCACCTGTCACGAGTTGGCAACGTCTCTGCCAGCATCTCTTTGCTCCTGCCCTGCCCTTGGGGTGTCTATGCCCCCCATTACCCCGGGGTGCTGAGGTCCCCTCTGCCCGTGCCTGCACTATCAAGGAGGGCTGAGCCAGGGGGAGCAGGGGCTCAGGTGTGGGTCTGTAACCCTGGCTCCTCTCACAAACCTCTGCCCCTGCCTCAGTTTCCCTGTTCCGACGGAGAGTGAGGCTCGTTTATCCCAGCTTTGCCCAGGGCAGGATCCCCAGGTTGCACGGAAGGTGAAAGGGATCCAGAGGGTTTCCCGGTGGGGCTGGGGCCTTATCAGCCCCACGGGCCACGGCTTGGGGAGCGCCGTCCGGTCTCAGCTCCCAGACGGGCGATCTGTGGGGCCGGGCGGGGCTTTGTCACGGCTGACTCCGCTCTCTCTCGGTCGCAGGCGCATGGCAGAACGGCAGTGAGCCCCTAGACCATGCCCCACACAATGACATGGTGGCTCCCGGTGCTGGCCCTGCACGTGGTCCTGCTGTCCCCGCGGGCGGGCGCCTGCCCCGCGCGCTGCGAGTGCGCCCCGCAGCTGCGCTCGGTGCTGTGCCACCGCAAGCGCCTCACCGCCATCCCCGAGGGCATCCCCACCGAGACCAGGGTCCTGGAGCTCAACAAGAACCGCATCCGCTGCCTCAACCCCGGCGACCTGTCCCCGTACCCGCTGCTGGAGGAGCTGGATTTCAGCGAGAACATCATCTCCAATGTGGAGCCCGGCGCCTTCAGCAACCTGTTCAACCTGCAGACCCTGCGGCTGCGGGGGAACCAGCTCAAGCTCATCCCGCCGGGGGTCTTCACCAAGCTGACCAACCTGACCCTGCTGGACATCAGCGAGAACAAGCTCGTCATCCTGCTGGACTACATGTTCCAGGACCTGCGCAACCTGAAGAGCCTGGACGTGGGTGACAACGACCTGGTGTACATCTCCCAGCGCGCCTTCTCGGGGCTGCTGGGCCTGGAGCAGCTGACCATTGAGAAGTGCAACCTGACCTCCATCTCGGCCGAGTCACTGTCCTACCTCCAGAACCTGGAGGTGCTGCGGCTCCGGCACCTCAGCATCTCCGCGCTGGAGGACCAGAACTTCAAGAAGCTCTACAATCTCCTGCAGCTGGAGATCGACAACTGGCCGCTGCTGGAGGAGGTGTCCCCCACCAGCTTCCAGGGCCTGAACCTCACCTCGCTCTCCATCACCTACACCAACATCACGGCCGTGCCCGCCGCTGCCTTGAGGAACTTGGTGTACCTGCGGTACCTCAACCTGTCCTACAACCCCATTAGCACTGTGCTGAAGGGCTCCTTTAAAGACCTCATCCGGCTCCAGGAGCTCCACATCGTGGGCGCTCTCCTGGTGTCCGTGGAGCCGCAGGCTTTCTCCGGCCTGAGACAGATCCGGCTGCTCAACCTCTCCAGCAACTTCCTGTCCACGCTGGAGGAGAGCACCTTCCACTCGGTCAACACGCTGGAGACGCTGCGGGTGGACAGGAACCCCCTGGCCTGCGACTGCCGGCTCCTCTGGATCCTGCAGCGGCGGAAGACGCTCAACTTCGACGGGCAGCAGCCCATGTGCTCCTCGCCGCCCGAAATCCAGGGCAACGCCCTGCGCGACTTCCCGGACTCGGTGCTCTTCGAGTACTTCACCTGCCAGAAGCCCAAGATCCGGGATCGGAAGCTGCAGCACGTGACGGCGCGGGAGGGGCAGTCCGTGTCCTTCCTGTGCCGGGCCGACGGGGAGCCCGACCCCTCCATCGCCTGGGTGTCCCCGCAGCACCGCATGATCACCACCCGCAGCACGGGGCGGGCCACGGTGCTGCCCGGGGGCACCCTGGAGATCCGCTTCGCCCAGGTGCAGGACAGCGGCACCTACATCTGCATCGCCAGCAACGCCGGCGGCAACGACACCTACTTCGCCACGCTGACGGTCAAGGGGCGCCCGGCCGACGGCGCCCACCACGCCAACCGGACTTTGTACCTCAGCGACTTCAACGACACCTTCCACAACGACACCCAGGTCTTCTTGAAGTTCACCCTGGACCTCAAGACCATCCTGGTCTCCACGGCCATGGGCTGCATCACCTTCCTGGGCGTGGTGCTCTTCTGCTTCCTCCTGCTCTTCGTCTGGAGCCGCGGCCGGGGGCAGCACAAGAACAACTTCTCCGTGGAATATTCCTTCCGCAAGGTGGACGGTCCCACCACCACCACCGGCCAAGGAGGGGCCAGGAAGTTCAACATGAAGATGATCTGAGCCTCTCCCAGAGGAGAACCGTTGTCTGCTGCCCGGCCCCGGGCACGGCCGCGGCGGGACGGGGCCGGGAGGGCTGTGGGAGCACCGGCCGTGTCCCGGAGCTGGCAGCATGACCTTGCTGTGACAGAGGTGCCACAGGCCAGCAGGGTCGGAACCGTGGGGACCTCAGGGTCGGGGAGGGAGGACCCCGATGTCCCAGCCCCGTGGAGAGCCCTCAGGGCTCAGGGGCCGCCCCAGGGGCTCCCTATGTAGCGAGGTTTTTGCTACCAACTATGCATTTCTCGAGCCAAAAGATCAGCAGCATTTGGGCCTGGGAGAAAAATGCTTCCTGTTTTTTCCCCCCCTTTCCCTTTTTTTGTAAGGGACTCTTCAGAAAACTTTCCTGGTAGTTGTTTATGGTTCTTTTCTTGATGTTGGTGGGGGTTTTGGTCCGATTTTTTTTTTTTTTTTTTTTTAACAAATTTCCAAGAGAAATGTCTTCCGGGGCGATGCGGGACTGGGGCGGTTGTGCCGAGTTAGAGGAGTTCCCCAGCCCCTCGGCAAAGACAGACCCCCCCCCAGGCACGGATGTGCCTTGAGAGCTTCCCATCTGTGGATTTAAGACCCAGCATCTGCCCGTGTGGGTGCCCGGGGACGCTCCTGCACAAGCAATAATAACCCCCCAGGGCCAGGCTCTGAGGAGGTGTCAGCAAGAGAAAAAAGGGGAAAAAAAGGGCAAAATGAGGCCAAGATTGTTAAAATCAGGAAGAGCAGCCCCAGGGTGATGCAAGGCCCTCTGTCTCTGCATCCGCCCGAGGAGGGTTGGGATTCCTGCAGGTTCAAAAGGCACTTTTGGGGTAATTTTCTTTGAGCTGCGAAGTCAAAGTCTGCAGGAGAGCAGGACCTGGCTCGCCCTGCGCTGGGAGGCCCTACAGCCCGGGGAAGAAGAGGAGGGAAAAGCTGGGAACAAGCAGTCCGGGAGAACGTCCTGGCTGACACCTCCACCCCGGATCCTGCACCCTCTGGCACTGAGGACCACGGGTCAGTGTCCCTGGGGCTGCTCCGTGCTGCCACAGGGGTGGTTCCTGCCTTCCCATCCCACCCCTTCCCAGGCTTTGCCCTGGCTCTGCCTCAGGGCGTGGATTTTTGTGTGGGAGAAGGAGTGGAGCCGGAAGGGAAGAGCCTGGATGTGACCTGGAGGATCCGGGAAGTTCATTGCTTCCTCGTCCTCTTTCTCCTCCCATGTGCACCCCGGGGGTTGCTGCAGGTCCCACCTCTGTCCCCATTCCTGCAGGGACATTTCCCACCTGGATGTCCCTTCTCCAGCCAGTGATGGCCGAGCTGGGAGCTGGAGGGGGCAGCTGCCCATCCCCTGACGGGCATCTCAGGGTGGCATCCGAGGGGTTGGGAGCCTTGTGGGGCACCAGTGGCTGCTCAGAACACCCCCCCCAGCCTTGTCCTGCTCTCACAGGGTGCCCCCCATCCACCCATCCATCATCCATCCCTCCATCCATCCCTCACTCCATCCATCCNCCCGAGCCCCCCGAGCCGTGCATGCCGTGTCCCACCAGGGTCCTGTTTGGTGTCTGGGGTTTTTCTAACCTTGGGAGGGGGGTGGGAGGGTGGGGAGGGGGCCGGGCACGGACCCTCGCAGTGGGAGCAAAGGGCAGCGCAGAGCTGGCCCAGTTTTCTATGTAACGAGCATGTGAGATGTATTTGTGAGCAAAACAAAAAAAGAAAAAAAAAGGGACTTCTGTGGCTCATTTGGGTTTTTCTCCCCGTTTTCTTCCTCGTGTGCCTCGATAAAAGGCAAAATCAGTGGGCAAAGCCTGAGCAGAACCTGGAAAGGGCAGGAGCACCAGAATTCCCACCTTTGTGCTCTCCAGAGCTGCAGCAGCCTGGGAAGGCCCTGGAATTCCAGCAGACCTTTCCCCCTTGCCGGGCTCTGCTGGGATTTGCAGCCCCTGAGTCCATCACCACCATCAGCTCCACAAACCCCGTAACAAACGATGTGAAACCACCTCCCAGAGGGTGCCAAATCCATATTAATAACTGATAAATGATTAATGCACGTGTGCTAAGGAACTGCTGCTGCTATTAATCGATTATTAATTATTAATGCGGTGTTTATAAGGATGCGCCGGAAGTGGAGGGTGCAAAGGCAGCACCTCAAGTCCTGCTTGCAGGGAAGTTGGGGTTTGGGGAGGGGTTAAAAGGAGTCACAGACACACGAGAGAGTGCACGGATGTGCACAGCACACAGGGAGCCAAATCCCTTGGATGGGGCTGGAAAATTGGGCACTGGGAGCCTGGGCTGGTCTCTCCTGGGGAAACTGAGGCACGGAGGGGCACTGCAATGGGGCCATGAGGCAGGAGCCGGTGGGGAGGGGGAGGTGGCTCCTTCTCCACAGAGTGACCCTCGCAGTGCCCTTCCCCGTCCCCCCAGCCCAGGGCACGGCCTGGCCCCCCCCAGGCCACCCCTGCCCATCGCCGTCCCCACCACGGGCTCAGCCGGCCCAGTGTCCCCTCGTCCCGCTGGCCGGGGGACCCCTGTCCTTGTGTCCCCCTCACCCCCAAACCCCCGCGCCCCTTTTCCAGGCTCAGTCCCTGCCCTGCCAGCCCCCATTCCCGGCTCTCCCGGCACGGACCGGGCTGGCACCGGGAGCAGCGGGGCGCTGGGAGCAAAGCAATGCCTCCATCTGCTGGAGAAACGAGCCCTGAGGGGCCGTGCCAGCCCGAAATTCCATCCCTCTCACACTCCCGGGGGTCCGGGGCGCTCCCAGCACCCACCCCAGGGCACGGGGGAGGGGGGGCCCTGGTTGCCAAATAACTGGGAAGCCGCAGCCCCCGCGGGCCGAGCAAGAGCAGCCGTGGGAGGAAAGAGGAAATTGGGGTTTTTCTCTCGTTTCCTGCTTCAGAATGCGTTTCATGGCAGGCGAGGTGAAGGGTCGGGGTTACAGCTCCTGCCTGAGCCCAGCGCTGTGGGGGCACCGTGGGCGCCAGGACTGAGCCCCCCCTGCTCCTTTTGGGGATGAGCTGCAGGATGGAGATGCTGAGGGAGCACCCGGGGGGGGGATTCAGCACCCCAGGATCCCCCAACCTCCCCTGAGCCGGGCCTGGAGCACCCCCACGGCACCCACGGGCTGGTGAGGAATGTCATGGAAAAAACCAGCAAAAAATAAAGCCAATTAGAAAACTGCAATTTTCCAGCGGCTGCATTTAAAGATCCTATCTCCCACTGGGAAGAGAAACCAATTTCCTTCCAAACCAAAAAGGCTGGAGCTAAGAAAAGCTTCCCTGCATCACTCCCCCAAATCCAGGGCGAGAAGGTCTCAGCAGCTCCTGGACCAGAGGCTGCAAATGCCATCAGGGGCATCAGTGCCATCAGGGCCATGTCCTGCAGCTGATTTATCCACCTGGAACAGGCATGGGACCCACCGAAGGATTCAGGGATGCTCCATGGCTTGGAGAATTAAATCAGCATTTTGCACGGTCCTGCAGGGGTTGGCAACAGGAAACGACCGTCCTTGTTAAGGGCTTGGGTGGCTTTTAAACTCGGCGTTTGTTCCTGGGTTGTAATAAGACAAATGAGGAATTTCACAGCTAAAAGGCGGTTCCTGGCTGCTCCCCTTTCCCTGGCCACTGCTCTCCGGCTTGGCAGGGTCACAGGCGTGGCAGGAATTGTGTGATTTTATTCCTACCACTTTCTGGTACATCTTAAAGGTAATTTTTATTCATTAGGGAAGAACAGTGATGCTTCTAACAAATGTCTTGCATTGAGGGTGAGGAAGCCCTGGCACANGCCTGAGCAGAACCTGGAAAGGGCAGGAGCACCAGAATTCCCACCTTTGTGCTCTCCAGAGCTGCTGCAGCCTGGGAAGGCCCTGGAATTCCAGCAGACCTTTCCCCCTTGCCGGGCTCTGCTGGGATTTGCAGCCCCTGAGTCCATCACCACCATCAGCTCCACAAACCCCGTAACAAACGATGTGAAACCACCTCCCAGAGGGTGCCAAATCCATATTAATAACTGATAAATGATTAATGCACGTGTGCTAAGGAACTGCTGCTGCTATTAATCGATTATTAATTATTAATGCGGTGTTTATAAGGATGCGCCGGAAGTGGAGGGTGCAAAGGCAGCACCTCAAGTCCTGCTTGCAGGGAAGTTGGGGTTTGGGGAGGGGTTAAAAGGAGTCACAGACACACGAGAGAGTGCACGGATGTGCACAGCACACAGGGAGCCAAATCCCTTGGATGGGGCTGGAAAATTGGGCACTGGGAGCCTGGGCTGGTCTCTCCTGGGGAAACTGAGGCACGGAGGGGCACTGCAATGGGGCCATGAGGCAGGAGCCGGTGGGGAGGGGGAGGTGGCTCCTTCTCCACAGAGTGACCCTCGCAGTGCCCTTCCCCGTCCCCCCAGCCCAGGGCACGGCCTGGCCCCCCCCAGGCCACCCCTGCCCATCGCCGTCCCCACCACGGGCTCAGCCGGCCCAGTGTCCCCTCGTCCCGCTGGCCGGGGGACCCCTGTCCTTGTGTCCCCCTCACCCCCAAACCCCCGCGCCCCTTTTCCAGGCTCAGTCCCTGCCCTGCCAGCCCCCATTCCCGGCTCTCCCGGCACGGACCCGGCTGGCACCCGGAGCAGCGGGGCGCTGGGAGCAAAGCAATGCCTCCATCTGCTGGAGAAACGAGCCCTGAGGGGCCGTGCCAGCCCGAAATTCCATCCCTCTCACACTCCCGGGGGTCCGGGGCGCTCCCAGCACCCACCCCAGGGCACGGGGGAGGGGGGGCCCTGGTTGCCAAATAACTGGGAAGCCGCAGCCCCCGCGGGCCGAGCAAGAGCAGCCGTGGGAGGAAAGAGGAAATTGGGGTTTTTCTCTCGTTTCCTGCTTCAGAATGCGTTTCATGGCAGGCGAGGTGAAGGGTCGGGGTTACAGCTCCTGCCTGAGCCCAGCGCTGTGGGGGCACCGTGGGCGCCAGGACTGAGCCCCCCCTGCTCCTTTTGGGGATGAGCTGCAGGATGGAGATGCTGAGGGAGCACCCGGGGGGGGGGTTCAGCACCCCAGGATCCCCCAACCTCCCCTGAGCCGGGCCTGGAGCACCCCCACGGCACCCACGGGCTGGTGAGGAATGTCATGGAAAAAACCAGCAAAAAATAAAGCCAATTAGAAAACTGCAATTTTCCAGCGGCTGCATTTAAAGATCCTATCTCCCACTGGGAAGAGAAACCAATTTCCTTCCAAACCAAAAAGGCTGGAGCTAAGAAAAGCTTCCCTGCATCACTCCCCCAAATCCAGGGCGAGAAGGGCTCAGCAGCTCCTGGACCAGAGGCTGCAAATGCCATCAGGGGCATCAGTGCCATCAGGGCCATGTCCTGCAGCTGATTTATCCACCTGGAACAGGCATGGGACCCACCGAAGGATTCAGGGATGCTCCATGGCTTGGAGAATTAAATCAGCATTTTGCACGGTCCTGCAGGGGTTGGCAACAGGAAACGACCATCCTTGTTAAGGGCTTGGGTGGCTTTTAAACTCGGCATTTGTTCCTGGGTTGTAATAAGACAAATGAGGAATTTCACAGCTAAAAGGCGGTTCCTGGCTGCTCCCCTTTCCCTGGCCACTGCTCTCCGGCTTGGCAGGGTCACAGGCGTGGCAGGAATTGTGTGATTTTATTCCTACCACTTTCTGGTACATCTTAAAGGTAATTTTTATTCATTAGGGAAGAACAGTGATGCTTCTAACAAATGTCTTGCATTGAGGGTGAGGAAGCCCTGGCACAGGGTGCCCAGAGCAGCTGTGGCTGCCCCTGGATCCCTGGCAGTGCCCAAGGCCAGGCTGGCTGGGGCTTGGAGCAGCCTGGGACAGTGGAAGGTGTCCCTGCCCACAGCAGGGGTGGCAGTGGATGAGCTTTAAGGAACTTTCCAACCCAAACCAGTCTGGGTTGCTGGTGGCAGCGTGGGGTGGATGGTGCAGGTTGTCCCTTCCCAGAGCCCTGCAGCTCCTCCCTGAGCTGGATCCAAGCGTGACTCAGCCCCAACTCGGTTTTTTATCAGCTCTGGGCACCCAGAAACGGCCCCAGCCACACCCAACAGCCACAGCCCCCGGCTGGCCGGGAGTGGACCGAGAAATAGGGAAATAAATAAATGGGAAGGGAACTGTGGGCTCCTCACGGGGGTGGCTGCAGGCTCTCAGCACCCCCCGAGTCCCATCCCGGCCCCCCAAAGCCCTGCAGAGGTGCCCGGGCCCAGGGTCCCCCTGTCCTGGTTGCATGGTTGGGCTCGAAGAGTGAAATTTTCCGCTTTCCTCATGGAAATCCGCGTCTCCCAAAGGCTGCTCGTCCCAGCCTCGCTGCTCCCAGGGGAATTCCTCAGTGTGGCTTCCCACAGAAGCCACCCGGCCCACGGTGGCACCGCTGATGACTCAAAGACTGAATAGAAAGGAGGAAATATTGAAATATTTGGGGTTTAGAGTGTTAAAAAAGTGACTTTATCCTAGAGGGGACAGACACCAATTTTTTCCAGCAGCTGAGTTGGATCACTTGGTGTTGTTTGAGCGACTGTAAAGCTCTGGGAGACAAAAAAAAAAAAGAGTTTTCCACCACTCGTCTCATGCAATGGGTGCAGGAAACCCCGGCAAACACACAGATCACAGAATATTCTGAGGTGGAAGGGAACCACAGGGATCATCAAGCCCAACTCTGAAGACAGGAATTGACCCCACGACCTCGGCGCGTGGAAGAAAATGAAAATATTCCTCCTTGCCAACCCACCCAGAGTCACAACCCAGAGGAAAGGGGATTCATTCTGTGATGTGAGGGGGTTTGTGGGGGCAATCCCCCCCTCGGAGCGGCTGCCACCCTTCGAGCCATCCCCAGAGCCAGCCAGGAAGGAGGAGCAGGGTGAGGCTCCGCGAGCAGCAGCTCGGGGGCCACAAATCCACCGGTGGCCCTGACGGTGACGCGATGGCCGCAGAGCGATGCCGGGGGGCTCCGGGGGCTCCGGGGAGCGAGGCCAAGCCCCGGCTTCCTCCAGCCGAGCCCCGGAGCGGGTTTTGAAAGCACATCCTGCCCCGGCCGGGGCGCAGCGCCTTGCGCACGGCGATCCCCGACCGCACCATGGCCAGCGCCCGGAGGGGCTGGGATGGGCAGCGGGAGCTGCTCCGGATCCGGGACGTGGAGCTGGAGCCCCGCGGGACCCCCCCGCTGCCAGGGACAGCTCAGAGGTAACGAGGGGCTCTGCACAGGGGGCCCGGGAAGGGGCTGCTCAGCACAGCTGCCCCAAAGCAGCGCTTTGGGGTCCCGGGGGGCACAGGGGTCTGAGTGGGGGCACAGCCTGGAGCTGCTCGGCCGGTGCTGTCCCCAGCAGAGCCGGGAGGTTCAGTGAAAGGCGCCGTGGTTTTGGGACCGCTGGTGGCAGCAAAGTCAGTGCCCGGTGCCAGGACAGGGAAGTGAAACGCAGCAGCTCCATCCCAGTGTCCTCCTCCTCCTTCGGGCTCCCTCTGCTTCCCCAACTCCCCCCCACGCCCAGACCCCTGTCCTGTCCCCCAGACCTGGCTGGGGGTGTCAAAGGCTTTTCCTGCTCTCGTCCCACACCTCTCCCACCGTCGTGTCCTCCTTGGGGTCACCCAGCGGGGACCAGAGGCCGCACATGAGCCTCTGTGCACCCATGGGGGTGGGCCATGCAGGTGGGAACCCGCGCGTGTGGAGCCCCTGGGGCAGCTCCCACCCCCAGGATTTCCCTCCTGCGGCCACTGGAGTCTCTAGGCCACCAAACTCCCCGTGTTTTGCCCCAAAACCACCCCGCCAAGTCTCCTCAGGCCACTGCTTCCCCTTTTCTCCGTGCTCTTCCTCTGAGCCGGCACCGAAGGCAGCGGGACCCGGAGGTGACGCTGCCTCCCGGCTCCGTGCAGGGCCAGCTCCGCGCTCCGCAGCGCCAGCCTGGACCCGCCTGCCCCCGGACCGGCCGCCCCCATGCCGGACACGCCGGGGGGCTGCCCCCCTCGGTCCCCCAGCTCGGCCCTCATCTACAGCAACCTGGGTGAGTGACATCCTGACCCCGCTGTGCCCCTGCCCGCCGAGGTGTCCCCTCGGACAGTGGCACGAACCCCTCTGCTGTCCCCGTCCTCCCCCCGTGGTGCCCGGCTGTCACCGCTCTGGCTGGTGTTGGGTGTGGCTTTGGGGCTGGAAATACGCGGGGGGGCAAAGAACAATGTGTGGTACTCCCATCCCACCCCACCCCATNCCCTGTCACATCTGTCCCTCTCTCCCCAGGAGAGCTGCGGGCCCACCTCATCCCCCCCAAGGCCAGCCGAGGGGAAGGCGCTGGGAGACCCCTCCCTCAGCCCGACCCGGACCCCCCGCCTCCCCCACTGCCCAAAAAGCAGCTCCAGCGAGCCGAGTCCCTCCCGGAGCCGGCATCATCCCACCGCTGCCTCGGCGACCCCAAGCCACGGGCCGGCAGCGTCCTCTACAGCATCCCCCCAGCCCAGCTGCGGCACGAGGAGGGGGCTCCCCCGCGGGACAGACCCTCCTGGGGACCCAAAAAGCCCCTGACCAAGTCCCAAAGCCTGGGGGAGCCGCTGGCCCCGAGCAGCCCCCAGAAAGCCCCGTCACCCAGCCTGAAGGAGCTGACATTTGGGACAGCAGACGGGGAGCTGGGGCAGCTCCTGGAGAGCCCGGCCGGGGTCTGTGGGGTGATTTTGGGGTGCCAGGAGGCCGCCCTGGCCCGGCTGTCGGCTCGCATGCAGGAGGAGCTGGTGGGGCCCGAGGAGAGGCAGCAGCTGCTGGAGGCAGAGCTGGCGGGGAAGGGCTGGGCAGCGCTCGGTGTCCTGGACCCCCGGCCCTGCTGCCAGAGCGGGGACGCCTGGTACTTCAGGGTGGGCTTCACCTTCGGGCACCGCCAGCTGCAGTTCGCAGCCAAGGTAAGGAGGCGGTCCGGGGGTGCGGAGGGAGCTTTGGCTTTTCCACGGAACGCAGCTCTGGGGCCACTTCCCCCTTTCTGCGCCCACTTCTGCAGTTGCTGGATGAGCCAGCGCTGCTGGCGGGGCTGGGTGACGAGGGTGGCAGCTCCCATGGGGCCAAGGCACACGTCAGAAACGGCGCTGCTGGGGGACACGTCCTGGTAACTCAGCCAGAGGGGCCGGCACACACAAAGGAGAGGCTGGAGCGGAGCTGGCTGCCCGGGAGAGCGGGATGAGAGCCCAGCTCAGCCGGGGGCTGCACCACCCCTCATGTCCCAGTCCTTGCTCAAAGCCCTCCCGGCTCTGTCCCTGGCTTTGGAGGTAGCAGGGGGACCCCAGCACCTCGTGTGGGTCAGAGCAGGGCTGGTGGCCCAGCCCGGGACGAGGCTCTGTCCTCGCACAGCCGGGCCTGTCCCGTGTGTCCCTGCAGGTCCCCAAGCCGTGCTGCTCCAGCCTGGGGGTGCAGAGCTCGCTGGGGACACACTGCAGCATCCAGCGCCTGCTCGGCCGCGTCACCGACAGCCTCCCTCGGGAGCTGGTGCTCCCGGGAATCCCTGGAAACCTTTCCGGAGAGGACCCAGCCTGTCCCAGCCCCCGGCCTGTCCCGCAGGTGCTGCTTTGTGCCGAGGTTCCCCAGCAGACCCTGGCAGACTTCGTGAAGGGCTCCCACGCTTTGCACAGGACCAGCCCCGGGCACTACGAGCGCCTGGGCTGCCTCCTGCTCCTGCAGCTGTGCATGGGGCTGGAGCACCTCCGGGGACAGAACATGGTCCAGGGGGACCTCTGCCCCGAGAACCTGCTGCTGGTGCAGTGCCCGTGTCCCACCCGGAGCCAGCAGGGCCAGACGGAGCCGCTGGGACTGTCCCTTCCACGGCTGCTCATCAGCAGCTTCTTCAAGGTGCAAGAGAAGCAAAGACCTTGTTCCAGCAGCCAGGAGCAGGACTGGACCCAGGCTCTCGCTGCAGCCTCCCCTCCAGCAGCAGCTGAGCTGAACGTGGGCAGGCTGATCTATCAGATCTTGCACGTGGACATCTCCCTGGAGAACATCTTGGGCTTCAGAAGCAAAAGGCTTCCCGAAATCCCCTCGCTGTCCATCTACTCGGCGGGACTGAAGCGCTT
The DNA here is from genome assembly GCA_013399875.1 of Gymnorhina tibicen. Lineage (NCBI taxonomy): Eukaryota > Metazoa > Chordata > Aves > Passeriformes > Artamidae > Gymnorhina > Gymnorhina tibicen. Next base: position 102,355 of record VXAZ01007596.1, read on the forward strand.
GGCCACGCTGCTGCTCCACAGGGATGCTCACCGGAGGGTGTCCATCGAGCAGGCCAGGGGCATCCTGCAGGTGCTGCTCTGGGGGCCACGCCAGGAGCTCTTTGCCAGGAGCAGGAAGAGCCTGGCGCTGCTCCGGAGCTGGCTGGAGGTCAAGAGGGCTCTGCTGCTCCTGAGGTTTGCGGAGAACTCGGCTGTGGCCAGGGACAGCCCCAGCCTGGAGGAGTGGCTGTGCTGCCAGTACTTCCAGGGGGTCACCGAACACACCCTCTACCAGGTCACCCAGGTTCTCTACGCTCCCTAAAGCAGCCTCCAGCTCAGCCCACCCAAAGGTCTCCTCAAAGCCAGGAGCCACGAGGGCCTGGCCAAACCTGTCCCTGCCCATGGCAGGGAGCTGAAGCGAAATGATTTTAGGGTCCTTTCAACCCAAACGGTTCCATGATTCTGTGAAAGCCACCCGAGAAACCCAAGCTGGTCCTTGCTGGAGAAGCTCTGCAAACCCAAACCCACTTCCCCCACAGCCCATGAAGGATGAAGTTGGGATCAAACTCCCAAAAGCAGGGTGTGGTTTTACACCCTCAAACTATTTTTGCTTGATACTCTTGAGTCTGGTTTATCAAAGCATCTGAGGAAAGGCAGCTGGATGGGAGCCCCAAGCACCAGTTCAGCGGCTGATGATCCCAAGTAAAGTTTATGGGGTTCAGACTTTGCACAAAACCCTCTCAGAGCCCTCCTGCAGCCACCAGGTTTCTGCTGTTTTAAATAACACTCAAAGCCACCCATCACAGCTCACCCTTCTCAGCAAAGGAGAAACACAGCAGCTCCTTCAGCCTGTGCTTCCCAGAGACAATTGTGGCACAGTCACAAATAAAAATGACATTTTAAAGGGAAAAATAACAGCTTCAATAAAACCTGGAGCTGAGCCTCTCAAACACTGGTCCTTTATGTGCTTCTCTGCCAGTGTTACACACTCCGGGGATGGGTCCAGAGGGAAACACAAAGCCAAAGTGCCCTGCCCAGGGGTGATTACCCAGAACAGCCTCCATGGGCTCTGGGAAACAGCTCAGGGGAGTTCATGGGCACCAAGGCAGGGCTGTGGCATCTGCTCCTTGCTGTGAAACACTTGGCAGCACGTGGGATGGGACCTGGACCCAGTCCCCAAATCCATGCGGATGCCGAGGGACCAGCACAGTGAAGGCCCTGCTCAGGTCATTTAAATTATTCCTCAGCAATTATTAATCCACTCACAGCCAGATAGATTGGGTATCAGGAAAAATTCCTTCACTGAAAGAGTGGCCAGGCATCAGCACAGGCTGCCCAGGGCAGTGGTGGAGTCACCATCCCCAGGAGTGTTCAGACAACATGTGGATGTGGCACTTGGGGACGTGGTTTAGTGGTGACGGGGTAATGGTCGGACTGGAGGGTCTTAGAAAGCTTTTCCAGCCTAAAGAATTCCATGATCCAGTGACTCCATCACCTGACAGCAGCAGGGCTGTGCACACGGTGGGACAGAGCCTCCCCACAGCTACTGTGCCCGTGGATGTGGCAGTGGCAGCGGCTCACCAGGCGGTCACCAGAGCCCGGGGCACGGCTGGATCGGGGAGGATTCCTCCTAGGAGTCCCTGAGCTCCAAAAAACAAAAATAAACCAGAGCTGGGAGCCTCTGAAGACGCAGCGAGCAGCTCAGTCCCAGCTCCCTGGTTGGTTTGCTCCCACCTGGAGCAGCACCCAAGCCCCCCAGTGCAGCCTCCCTGCCCAGGCTGGACTCCCCAGCCCTGGCACGGGCTCTGCCTGGCACAGAGATGGGGCTCAAATCTCATTCCAGGCTCCTGTGCCAGCACTGGGTGCCCCAGGAGAGCCCCGGCCCTGCTGTCCCCGTCTCTCCTGCAGTATCTGCCGCGGCTACGAGAGGGCACCAAAGGCCGAGTCCCAGCCCCTCATCCCGGGGGGACAAAGCCAACCCCGCTCCCGCGGCTCCCGCGGGCCCAGCCCAGCCCCAGGCCGGCAGCTCCGAGGGCCACGGCACCCCTGGTTCTGGTCTGCAGCGCGGATCACCCCCTCCCCTTCTGCCAGGAGCATCCATAGTCAGCAAAACACCCCACGGGGGCAGGACCAGGCACCTTCCACACTCCCGGCCCTGCGGAGAGCAGGACAGGGCACGGGCACCGCGCCGCAGGGGAAAACAGGGATTTTTCCAGACAACCAGCGCAGGAAGCGCAGCCCTGTGCCAGCCCGTTGAGCACAACAGGGACAGCCTCCCCTGCTCATGCCGCCACCATGAAATCCTGGAATATCCTGAGCTGGATCCCACAGGGATCATGAATCCAGCCCCTGGCCCTGCCCAGACACCCCAACAACCCCACCCTGGGCATCCCTGGCAGCGCTGTCCAAACGCTCCTGGAGCTCTGGCAGCCTCGGGGCCGGGACCATTCCCTGGGGAGCCCGGGCAGTGCCCAGCACCCTCGGGGGGAAGAACCTTTCCCTGAGCTCCATCCCAAAGCTCCCACAGCTCGGCTTCGCGCAGTACCCCAGAGTCCTGGCACTGGCCTTCCAAAAATCCCTCCAGGAAGAGCACAGTTGTAGGGCCACAAGAGAATTGGGAAGAGCCAATTAAAGAGCCCCCACTCTGCACCACATCACTGCTCACACACCCCCAGGTTACTTTGTGCTGCATCTCCGAGGAGTTTCAGGGAATATTTCAGTGTATTCCACGGGATTCCAGCAGTGCTGAGCCCAGGGATGGGCCATGGGGGAAACTTTAGGCCCTCCCTCACACATTTCACAGCACTCAAGAGTGAAAAAAGCCCCACTCAGAGACCACTTCTACTCACACCCTGCATAACCTGGTGAAATAAACCCATCCCAGGGATTCCCTGCTCCAAGGGTTTATAGAGGAAAGATTCACCAGCTCCAACAGTGCCAAGCAAGCCTGTTCCATGATTGTAGGAAAGCCACCAGTTCCTGAGTAACCCAAGCTGGTCCTCACTGGGAAAACTCTGCAAACGCAAACCCACTGCCCAAGGTTGGTTTTTTCCCACTACTTCCAAGTACTGAAAAACGTGGAAATACCATGCTTTAAAGCTCAGCCCCTTTGGAGGCTTATTTGTTGTAACGTCAGCACCACAAGGAGCCCTTTTCCCTTCTGCTCCCCATCCTGAGCACCGAGGGGTGGCTGTGGACCCCGAGCACAGCCCCCTCCTCACCCTCCAACCACAATCTCCCCCCCAAGCCTCAGTGACACCACTGAGCTGCAGGAGCGCCAGGAACCTTCCCAGCTCACAGGAAGAGTTCCTGGAGCAGCCTGCACACGCTGCAAAGGCTGCACTGGTACAGGAACACTGAAATTCCAGGTGTTTAAGTTGCATATTTGGTATTTAAAGCAGCCATGGGCTGAGCTGCTCATGGTTCCACTTGAGGCTTCCCAACCAAATCACACCCCGAATATCCTTCAGAACACTGGCAGAGCAGGGAAGCATTGATCCTCATTACCACACCTGCTAATTAGTCACTGAAAGTAGACTTTTCCAGGATTGCTGGATTATTCCAAGCCCTGGCAGAGTACATCCATGAGTTCCAGTCAAGCAAAGAACGAGCAAAGCCTTTCCACACCTGCAACTTTAATGGTTGGGGCAGTTCCAGAGCCACCTCTTCAAGAGTGCAAGTCTTTAAACAGCTTAAAACCAGCAATAAAAAGTAAAATATAAATTTTTATTTAGAATTAAAGCAAATACTTCAGTATCACAAACACAATATTAAACTTCAAGAAATATACTGCTAAATTTGGAGGGAGCATTTATTTTTGCACAACCACGACATGCGCACAAAATCCAGAGAAAGATGTGGAGTCTGAAATTTTCAACATCTCACCACCAAAGCAGCTGGGTCACACAAGGTTTCGTACAAGAGTTAAGATAGACTGGAATAAGATGTTGACAAAATTTCTACAGAATCATCTTTATAGACAACAAGAAAGCTCTAAAGAGGCAAACATTGCAATCTAGTCTTCTTCTGCTGAGTCTCTCTCAAACGTGTAGGCCATGAAGCAAGCATCTGGTCTCTTGGGGACAAGGGGATGCCCTGGTCTCACAATCTCAAAGCCCAAAAAGCTGAAAGTACGGAGCAATGCAGCTAGAAAATAAAGCAGGAGACAGGTTTCACCCATGGGGTACTGAAAAAAAAAAAGCTACATTTCCAGCAAAAGGCATTTTGTGTCTCTGGAGGCACAGGGAACACCCACCTCTGTCATCTCTGTTCTTGTGGAAACAGATGAACACGTGCTCGACTCGGAGCTGTTCTTCAGCAAACTCGAGAAGAACTGCAAAACTGCAAGAGAAACACCAGGGGTTCAGTGCCCATGGAACAGGGAATGTCCTGGGATGGGAGGCACCCACGGGGATCATCCAGGCCAACCCCTGGCCCTGCACAGGCACCCCAACAATCCCACCCTGAGCGTTGTCCGAACGCTCCCGGAGCTCTGGCAGCAAGTGCTTCCTGCAGAGAGAGTCAGCAAGGCCCTGAGAGCCAATCCACACAGGAATTCCTAAGGAAGAGGCACAGCTTGGAGCCTCACACCACCAGGAGAGCCCTGAGCCCCAGGCAGAACTCAAGGGCAGGACTCCTCAGTGGCACAGAAAACGTTTGTGTGACACAGCTGAAGGAGCTGCAGTGACAGACTCGGAAGCAGCCTGGAATTCTCAGTGCCTAAACCAGCCCAAAACCCCAGGCTTTTGGCTGGTTCTGCCTGCAGCCCTCAAACCAGGCCCACAAGAGAGCCTCAAGCACCAAAATTAAACTTCACTCTTCAAAATATAAAGAGTGACGTGTTCTCCCACCCCACTGAGAGCCCTCGCGTTAATCCACAGCCGAGTTTTCCCTGACCCACCTGTCCTTGCTCCCCTCAGGCAGAGCACCACTGGGAATCTCGATGTAGAGGTTGTTGTTGTTCAGCACTGCTCTCCAACTGATGTGTTTGGCATCTGTAAGCCTTGACTGGACATTGAGAATTCTTGTCCTGTTGTTAGGTGTTAGCTCTTCTGTGACATTCAGCCGATTATCCTGCAGCAGGGAGAAGGAAGGAGTTATTTTTCCATTCATTTTTGGAGGAGGGATTGAGGCAGGGAACAGTGTCGAGCTCACCACGAGCTGTTCGCTCCTCGTACTCACCGAATAAAATAAATTAGCTGAAAGATTGTGATCCCTCTGACTATTCCCTCGCCCACCTGGGATCTTCAGGGGTGGGTGAGGGACATCAGGAGCACCACCGAGGCCCCGGACCCAGGTTACTACAGCAATTGAAGGGAACCCTGGAACTGCAAAGGGAGCACGGTCAGACAGGCAGGAAGACTTGGCCAAAGCCCTGGGACTTCCAGGATTCAAACAGTGTTAAAGAAAACCAAACCTAGGCCAAAGGACTCCTCCCACTGCAAGTGGGAAGACAAAGGAACCTCCACACCAGGGGCAGGGACAGTGCCCAGGGAGCTGCCACTGCAGTGTTTTGAGTGAAGACTCACTTGGAGATGAAAAATACTCTGGTTGAGTGAGCCAAGTGTGTTTTTGTACCAGGGCAGGCCTGATCAGACCTCAAGAGAACCTTTCTGCAGGGATGTGCTGTTTTCTGCCCTCCTTGGTCTCAGGCAGCACAAACCCCCAGCCCAGCAAGGCAGGGATCGTTTTCCCTGGAATATTCACCACCAGACCTTCCCAGGCCTGGAATTCCAGTTGAGGCCAGGCGATTCCAGGGAATCATCTCCACCTCCAACATTTTCAGCTTCAGCTGAGGCCACACCTGAACCTCTGCAAACCTCCAAAAACACCTCCAAACCTCTTCCCTTCTCAACTCCTCGGAGCGATTCCACAGCGCTCGAGGAGAAAAATATTCTATTCTGAAGACGCGAGGAGTATTTTTAAGTTTCTCCCCATCCTTTTTCAAGGCTGTTTCACTCCTCCCGTGGCAGAGCAGTGCTGGCCCCTCCCTCTGCACCATCCTTCACCCGCAGGCTCCACTCTTGAGTTGCGTCATCTCAGCAGATGCAGCAATCGAGGCCCTTGGGGGAATTTTCACAATCGTCCTGTCTCCGGGTGCCAGCAGCAGCCACTGCAGCCATTTGCAAATCCGAATAAACAGCTACAAAATAATCCACCATTTTGCACACTTCGCACCCGAGCTGCGGGGTTTGGATTGGTTTGGGGGGGTTTTTTTTNGGTTGGGTTTGGTTTGGGGTGTTTTTTTTTTTTTTTTTTTCTTTTTTTTTTTTTTTTTTTTTTTAATTAATGAGCTTGAAACTTGTGATGAATAATCCGTATTAGAAAGGCTGGGAATGCGCAGAGAGGTTAAACGTTACGAGCTGGAAGGTGAATTGTATTTGTATTTTTATGTGAAGCGCAAGCACAACAATTGCCAAGTTTTTATTAAAAACCCAAAATTTACACTAATTGAATGCGTTATTTAAATTAAATGAGCCTCCAATCCATTATTTTAAGCTCTTTGAAAGAAACGTTTTTCTTTAGTACCAGCATTATTTCTTTTTATCTGAGAATGACTGTGAACTGTACCTTTCTCATTTCCCTGACAAACAAACCTTTAAAAACCTTTTCCAAAGGTATGCTGTGCCAATCTTCAACAATTTCACCTTCCCCCCCCCAAAAAGGTGGTGCAGAAGGAAGGTTTGCAACTATATATTTTAGTGATGTTTACGTGCACTTGGGGGGAAAAAATCCCACCTTTAACCCGCAGTTAAATATAAAAACGGTTTAAAAACTCCTTCCCCAGTCCACACACGAGGTGTAAAGGGCAGATTGATGTCCTGAGCATCCACCACTCCACACCAGCCACCTCAATTCAGGTATTTTCTTTCTTCCCAGCACCTGTGAGGGTTGTTTAATCTTTCGGTTGAGTTTTTAACCAACAGCTCTCGTAACACTCCTAAGATTAGTTTTGCGGAGTATCCACTGTTACATAAGGGGATAACAGCCTTCAATCCTTCGATATCTTTGCCTAATTGTTGTTTTCCCCTCGGCCACCCCTCCCCCCCAGCCCGGCTCCTGCCCCAGGCACTCCCAGCCCTGCCCGAAGCCTCTCCCAGCTCGGGGGTACCCTCGGGGGTCCCTCCCAGGGCCGGAACAGCGCTGGGGGCCTCAAAATAACCCTTTTTTTGTGTTTTTTTCCACCCTCTCCTACCGCCTTTCCCCGCGCGGCGGGGGCCAGGCCGCCCCTCCCCCGCTGGCCACGCAGCCTCCCCCGCCCCTCTCCGGCCACCAGGGAGGCGACAACGAGGATGAGGAGGAGGAAGAGGAAGGAGGCTGCGAGCGCCCAGCGGTGCGAGGCTGAGGGAGGCCGCGGCACCTCACCTGCTCTGTCCGGTACTGAGGCTCAGCACAGCGGGCATGATGGTGCTTTTATTCCCCTCTTTCTCTCTAGCGAAGCAGTGGCTGTTGAGTATCCGTTGCAGGGAGGATTTCACCATCCGGCCGCTCTGGTCCGAACCCCGAAACCCTCCGCCGCCTCCGCCCCCCGCTCCCCAGGCGCTGCTACACAAAATGGCAGCGCGGCCGCAGTGCCTCATTATATACCCTCCGTCTGCCACGCCCCCGAAAAGGCCACGCCCTCCAGCGCATGCCACGCCCCCCACGGGGAGACTGCTTCTATTGACCAGTGTGGATGTCAATTAGAAGATCTCTCTGTCTATTGGCTGAGAGGAGCATGAGGGGCGGGACATCAGGCTGGGGGTCCTGCACGGGAGGCGGGGGGTAGCGGCGCGTGATTGGCTGCGCGCGCCGCGGGTGGGCGGGGCCTGGCGGGG
>VXAZ01007596.1:110945-138872 GCA_013399875.1 Gymnorhina tibicen
GGCACCGGCCGGCGGGCGCCCCGCAACCCCTCACTGCCCTCGGAGCCGCCGGTTCGAGTCCCGCGCCCGCGCCCCGCCCGGCTGAGGTAACCGGGGGGGCCGGGGGAGGAGCGGGGTGTGAGGGAGCACAGGGAGGGTGAGGCGTGAAGAGTCATGGAAAGACGTGGAAAAACACGGACAGACCCGTGGGGCGCAGCCCCGGGGCTGGAAGCAGCGGAGGGGCGGCAGCGGGATCCCCTGTGGGACCCCCGGGGCCATCGCCGCTCTCAGAGCTTCGCACAAAGCTCGGTGCTGAGGGGAACTTTTAATTAAAAACTAATAATAAACCCCCCACAAGTAGTGGGGAGGGTCCCTGAAAGGTCGGGCTGGGGTTGTGACCTGGTTTTGTGGGGAGTGTTTGGTCTGGTCGCCTTTGGCCTGGCTGTGGTTTATGGATTTATAGGGGAATAAGGATAGGGAATAGTTGGTTTATGGATTTAGAGTGGAATAAGGATGGGGAATAGTTGGTTTATGGATTTAGAGTGGAATAAGGATGGGGAATAGTTGGTTTATGGATTTATAAGGGAATAGGGATGGGTAGCAGTTAGTTTATGGGTTTATAGTGGAAAAGGGATAAGGAATGGATGGTTTACGGATTAATAGGGGAATACGGATGGGGAAGGGTGGGTTTCATAGGATTTTATGGATTTATAGCCAAATAGGGATGAGGAAAGGTTGGTTTGTGGATTTATAGTGAAATAGGGATGAGGAAAGGTTGGTTCATGGATTTATAGTGAAATAGGGATGAGGAAAGATTGGTTTATGGATTTATAAGTGAGTAGGGATGGGGAATGATTGATTTATAGGGGAATAGGGATGGGGAACAGCGGGTTCATGAATTTATACTGGAATAGGGATGGGGAACAGTTGGTTTATGGATCAGTAGGGGACTAGGGGTGGGGAATGGTAGACACTGATGATCTTTTAGGCTGAAAAGGCTTTTTTGCTGTGCCTTCCTGAAGAAGTGGGTACATCCTGGTTATTTACCCAGCAAAAGTTGGGCTCATCCCTATAACAGCCAGCCCGTGCCCTCTGCTTTCCATCTCCTGCCAGGGGCTTGGAAATCCGAGGCTTGGGGATGTGGTTGGGTCTTTCTGCAGCCCCACAACAAGAACAGTCCGGAGGAAAGGATGGGAATTTGGAAACGGAACACCCCCACTGCTCTTCTGGATGGGATTGATGGAAACACAGCTTCATCCCTTGGGGGTGAGGGTCAGCCTTCAAAATTCATCTTAAAGCAGCAAATGTGCACAAAAAAGCTAAATAGGTCGTCATTCCCGTGGGTTTGGGAATCGGATCTTTGGCTGAGCCCTTTCTGACTATTTCAGCCTGAAAACCAAGGCAGAGGCACATCCCAGGGCACATCCTGAGCCGTGGATTTTATTCTGTATGGAAAGAGAGCTCAAAATAATGGTGTAAGTGATGGTGCTTGCAGGCAGGGATGCCTTGTAAGTTAAGTGGGAAAAGGTGTTTACAGAACCAAAGAAAACTGCTGATGATACATTGTAATGGTTTTTTAAAAGTCCTGGTTTTCCATTAAAAAAACTTGTAGGTGGCTGTATTTCTTTTTTTCATCTACTCGGGCCACAGCACACCTGTTTCATTGCCTGCAGCTACCAGAGCTGCATTTGGCCATTTGTTAGGGGGGTTTTATTACTATCTTATTTTCCTTTGCTTGAAAATATTCCCATCCAGGAGCTCTGAGCACGATGGATTGATGGGCTCCGCTTTGCAGAAGGATCACTGTGTAAATCTCCACCCACCTTTTGTGTCCCGAAGCTGCTGGGATAACCCGGGATGGAGCAAGGTGTTGCTGCCAAAAGAAAGCAGTGTCTTGCTCTCCTGCAGCTCAGAGGAGAAGCCTGGCCTGGCCCGCAGCCAGGGAAAAATCTGGGAGTCCTGGAAAGTAAGAGGGACGAGAGGAAAGTCCTTTTCCTGCTGCAGGCACGTGCCCTTAGCGCCCAGAACACGACATAAACTGAGCTTGCGCTCGCCTCGCTCTCGAGATTTGGGTGTTGATTTATGGAGGGGAAACTCTTCTGTTTAATGCATTACCCAGAGTCCAGCCCGAAACAATGGGATAGCTGCAATTCCGGAATATCCGGACCACACGGAGCACATCAGAGGAGATTTAGCAATTCCTGGTTCGTGTGTTGTGTTAGGAAGGTTTTCCTGCTGGGGTTGGAGGTGTCAGGGGGTGGAAGGGCCGCATTAGCATTCGGTGATGGATTTCATTATTTCCAATAATGGCATTTATTATTCCTGCAGTAATCCGGCTGTAATTCCTTATAATGGCTCTGTGTGAGGGGAATCAGCGCTGCAGCTGTTTCCTCTTCCCTGGGAACTGGGAACAGCTTTGCCCTTTGAATCCCTGTCACCTCCATGGTCCGTCACTCCATTTCACAGCTGAGTGCCCGGAGAGCTCCGAGTGCTCTGCGCTCTGCAAAAGCCCAACCAACCTGTGCTGGGTTTGTGTTAAACACCACGGGGGATTAGTTCCAGCTGCAGTTTTGCTGAGATAGCCCGACTTCCACTTTAGCAGCGACAGTGATTCATAAATCCTCGCACAGAAGCCTCTGACTCACAATTTCGGGATTATGGCTGAGGCAGTTGGAGATGTTGCCATCCCCAGCTGGTTTTTCACCCCTGGTTTGCCATGACTGCCCTTCCCGTGGCGGAGTAGCTCTGTGGCGGGGTTGTTGCTCCAGCTGCACTCCCAGTTTGGCATCGCAGTCCCTGGAATTACCTAAATCAGGGGGCAGTTGAGCCCTGACGGTCTGAGCAGCCCAGCTCTGCTGTGGCACAGCAGCTTCCAACACACAGGGAAGAGTCACAGAATCCCAGAATGTCCAGAGCTGGAAGGGCCCCTCAGGGATCCAGCCCCTGGCCCTGCCCAGACATCCCAACAACCCCACCCTGGGCATCCCTGGCAGCGCTGTCCAAACGCTCCTGGAGCTCTGGCAGCCTCGGGGCCGGGACCATTCCCTGGGGAGCCCGGGCAGTGCCCAGCACCCTCGGGGGGAAGAACCTTTCCCTGAGCTCCATGCCAAGCCCTGACACAGCCCCAGCCGTTCCCTGGGCTCCTGTCCCTGTCCCAGAGCAGAGCTCAGCCCCTGCCCCTCCGCCTCCCCTCGGGAGGAGCTGCAGCCCCCGAGGAGCCTCCCCTCAGTCTCCTCTGCTCCGGCTGAACGAGCCCAGTGCCCTCAGCCGCTCCTCAGCCCCTTCCCCAGCTCCGTGTCCCTCCTTTGGACGTTCTCCAACAGCTTTAGATCCTTATTTCTTTATTACATTGCATTTTTACAACCACTGCAAACAGAGAATCTCATCCCGAATCCTGTGCAGGTGTCCTCAGACACACAAAGTCCTCCTCATTGCAGCCACCGCAGCCTTCCCCTCTCCAACAACTGCATTTCCAAGGACCAGCACAGTCCCACAGCCAGGAGCTTGTGTCAGTTCTCAGCTGCTGAGGGAGCTCTCTGGAGAGCCCCCAGCAGGTCCCAGTTGCTCTGTGCTCTTACCCCAAGCAGGTCACAGCAACTGGGCTGCCTGAAACCTCCTGGGAAAGGATCTCGTACAGCCTGAGTTACTCAATAACCAGAGCAGCTAATGAGGAAAGGACAGAAACACCAACAAACCAAGCTCTGTTAGGGATCTGAGTTGAAATCGTTTCAGGCTGAGAAAAGCCAAGGAGTCGATTTTCCTAGATTTTCCTTTCTTAGCTTGTTTCCTTCTGCTTTTTACCCTCTTTTCACAAAAGAGGTCTCAAACAGTAGTTAAAATCACCAGCCAGCGGTTCTTTGTTGAGCTTTTATGGTTTTTACTGTCTGAAATAGTCTGGAAGAAGAGTTTACGGCAGCAGAGGAAGAAAACCAGATTGAAAAAACAGATTGAAAACTGTTGTGAACGTATTAGAGCAAGAAGTGGGTGTGGGATAAGTAACTGCCTTCCCTCTTCCCTGTGTTTTCAGGTGTGCAAGTGTTTGTGATCTGATAACACCAGATCAGTGCTTAGAAGGATGTTCAGGAGCTGAAACACTCATAAAACTCCTAAAGGTTCTGAAATCCTGCACGTTGAAACCACAGCTCTGTAACATCATTTATTCCAAGAAGGAAAGATAAACCCTTCTGTCATTCAGGTGATTAAAGCAGGATTAAATAACACAGCTGCAGAAACTGCTGCTTCTGCCCGGTTTTCTGCCACTGGTGGAGCTGAGGCTGCTCCTGCATCCACATTCTAGAGGAGCAACAAAGCTCCAGGGAAGGGGAATGGGACAAAAATCCTTTTTGATGTGTAGCAGAGAGCCCTGTGTGTTTTGTGCTGTGCTGCATCATGCCGTCAGGGCTCTCCTGGCACGTGGAAATGGATGTTTGTGGCATTCAGCAGCATCAGGGGAATTCATCCCGCCCCGATTTGCTGACGGGGGAAGAACGACAGAGAGAAAAACATGAGCTGCCTTCCAAAGCATGTGCAGTCCAGGCATAGCATTGCCCTTTTAGTACCTCCCCAGAAATGGGAATAAAAAATATTAATTAATTAATTTCTTGAACCGGCCTTTAAAATCAAGTGGATCTGGTTGCCTTTTCTCTCTGCTTCCACTGCAGGAAGACTTTGCTTGTTCTTGCAGCTTTGAGAGGTGTCTGGAGATGCAGCCAGGCACCAAAACAGGACAGAAGCTGAGGCAGAGATGTCCATCAGGACGTGTTTTCACAGAAATCATTGTCTATGATGACTTCACCCTGTAATTTGGCTGATTTTAGTCACGGAATAATTGAAATGTTCCTGTTGGTCAGCTCTGTGTGGAGACAAAGGACAGCAAAAGCTTGTGAGGCTTTATCGAAACACTGGACAGTGTTATTTCTAAACTTATCAGACCTATATTTTATAAGTCTTATTAAAAAAAAAAGCTCTTAAATCTACCCTCTCCTTCCTTGGTACTTCTGGCTCATCTCCTCACAGGTAATAGTTAAGTACCAGTTATCTAATTTTAAATACTCCCCCACTAAATCACTCTTTAGTGTGTCAGAATCTATTCTGATCTTTGTGGGACAAGTAATTAGAACACCTTTTCTAGCTGGAAAACTCTCCTCATTTTCATTGTCATCCCTGTGAGGATGATTTCATTTGAAGGTCAGGTTTTCTGCAGACCCACTTGTGCTGGAAGGAGACTCTGCCAAATGAAGCCAAGGTTTTTAGGTGTTTACCAGCACAGGGAAGAATTTATTTTTCCAAGATCTTTGTGAGATACTGAACTAGAAGCAAACAGTCATCGGGCCAACAAAAAGAGTCTGTACTTCTCACCAAAAAAAACCTTTGGATCTCTGTTTTTCCTCTTCAAAACAGCTGGCATGGAGAGGGGTTGAATGCAGATGAGGTAACAGATGTTTAAAATGCTGTAAAATCTCATCTAGCTGAACTAGGGGTGGAATCACCTGGACACCTGGGAAGTGCTGAGTTGTTCTCTTTGAGTCTGCAGGATCAAACTGAGCAGTTTCCACAGAAAAATAATGTGGGGGCAAGGGGGGAAGGTTGAAGTGGGAACAGGAAATCAGCTGGAAAGGGGCTTGGCCAGGGGCAGGAGCCACAAGGAACACTCAGAGGGTGGCACCTTACGATTTCTGGGAAAGAGGTGTGCTGGGGCACTTTGTTGTATGGGCCTGTAATTTAAGGATAATGTTCCACAACACTGATTCCTGTATTGATTTTCCTCTGGGTGTTGCTGCCAGTTATGAACAAATGGCCCTGAGGAATTCGGAGGTGGTTGCAACACAATCAAGTGAAAGACGTGGCAACAGCCTCCCTTCCCCGGCCCATTTTCTGTTTCGTTTCTGCTGGGCCAGAGGCAGCTCAGCTCCATCCCCTCTCCCGAGTTACCCAGAGGTGACAGAGCTCTGGTTCTCTGAGGAGTCACAGAGGGGGGAGTTAATTTGGAGAGGGGATGGAGCCCTGTCCCTCCTGTTTGCGTGGAGAGGGCGCTGGGGTCCTGAGCAAACCCCTTGCACACCCCTCCACAATCAATCCCATCACGATCAGCATTCCAGGCTCCCCGGGATTCCTCCGTGAACGTTTTCCTTCCCCTCACTTGCTGGAGCCTGTGTGTGGTGGATTTGGGAGTTTATTTTTCGCTCAGCTTCCATTTTCCCTCCCGGAATCCGCCCCCATCCGAGGTGTCCCTGCAGGACAATCCCCTCGCCCAGGGGAAGGGGAACGGGACAGCCTGGCTCCTTTTCCTCCAGTTCCTCTTGAGCTTGGCTCAGCCAGCCTCGGCAATGAGGAAGCACACGGTGCAGCTCTGCTTTTGTAACCCCTAACTTCTTTTGGAAATGCTGTCCAAACAAACAGCTGCCAGCAGGACGAGCGTTAAGACCTGTGCAGAGGCTGCTCTGTCACAGCCGAGCTCGGAGTGAGCTTTGCCTGCTGAAACATTTCACCCAGCAGCTCATTAATGTGGAGATAGTCGGAGGAGACTTCCCCCCCCCATTAGATCCTGCCTGTGATAAGAGCATTAACGAGCATGTTTTCCCATAAATAAAATGAGCAGGCCTGGAGGGCAGGGAAGGTTATTTTGCCTGGAATCAGCTCTATCCCACGCTCACCCCTTGGAGACTTGGGGGTGAGGGAACCAGCTCACCCTGAGAGCGAGCCAGAGACCAACAGGCAAAGGGAGATTTCTTCCAGCTCTCTGTGCTCCACACTGCTTTATTTTGGGGATAATCCACGTGGATTCTGTCACTGGCAGAACTCCCTGTGCTCACGGCCAGGGCAGCCCTTGGGTGCTGCAGGAGGCACAGGAAGGTCCAACTTCGGTGAAGCTGCTTTGGCCAGGCTGTTTTCTGAGCTGCGGGAGGGACAGGAAGGTCTGTCCTGGGGAAAGCTGCTTTGGCCAGGTCGTTGATTCGAGCCCCAGGAGGGACAGGAAGGTCCATCCTGGCAAAAGCTGCTTTGGCCAGGCAGTTTTTTGAGCTGCAGGAGGGACAGGAAGGTGCAGCCTGGGGAAAGCTGCTTTGGCCAGGCTGTTTTTTGAGCTGCAGGCGGCCTCGTGCTCTCTGCATCCGTGTCTGAACCAATATTTACTCAGGGCTCTGTGTACTGGGATCGTCAGCAATCCCTGCAGTGAGAACAGGGCTGGAGCCAGCATCAGCCCAGCTTAGCAGCTTCCCTTGTTTACATCTTTTTTAAAAATACTCCTGACTTCCAGGCTGGGGAGAGGTGGCAGCTTGACAGCTCTGGTGAGCACGAGCCCTCCCTGCAGCAGCCTGCCCACCCCAGAGCCTCTGCAGCCAAAAATCCCCTCTGGAAGTGGGTGGGCAGCAGACCCCCCGGCCTGGGCAGGCCTTGGCATCTCCCCAGGAAGTGACAAACCTGCTCTGGAAGTGACAAACCAAAGTCCACAGGCAGCTGGTGCTCCCTAAGGGACTGGCAGCAAGCTGCCATCAAAGGAGCCCCCAAGCTGCCACCACTCCTCAGGAGCGGAGGCTTTAAAGTGAAGGCAGCTCTAGCTCAATGCCAGAATTTTCCAGTTTTCCCGAAGGGTTTAATTTATGAAGCTGTTCTAGGTACAGATTAACTCCCCCTGCCTCCCGTTTGTCATTAACTCTGGGAGAAGCTGAGCTCTGAGGGGTTCATTGCTCGAGAAGGGGGTGAGCGCTGCAGAGTTCCGGAGCCACGCTCCCGTGATGCCTGGTCTGGTGTTTCCAAAGGAACCAGGCTTTGGGGAGCTGTTCATTCCCATGTGTCACACACAGACACCCTGAGTCCTCCTTGGGAGGGCAAAACCCCACTGCCAGCAGAGCTGAGCACGTGCTCCGAGCTCTCAGTGAGACCAGCAGATTTCCTGAGGTGCTGGAAGATAAAGAGGTGGCACGAGGAAGATAAAACCCTTGAAGTTACTGCTCGGGCTTGCAGCTGTGACCTGCTCAGTTTGATTTCCTGCTCACAGTGACTTTTGCCAGCTACTTCAGGTGACGAGCTGGAAACCTCCTGCCTCAGAGGTGTGTGGAAGACTGGGAGTGGCTGTGACCACTGGAAATAAACTGGGCAGGAGCTGAGATTCCCTTCTGAAATCTGTTTTCGGGGGTATTTTAACACCTTTCTGATTCCCCTATAAGTGTTTGTCTGTTCTTGGATCAGAGCTTCCCTGTAAACCCTTTCAGATTCCAGTGGTGCTCTGCCTTCCTGGTGCTTCCCTGGACTTCCGTCCTCCAGCGCTTTCGTTTCTTAGCTCGCAGTTCCTCATTCCCCTCGACATTCCCGGGTTTGTTTGGCTTCACACGCAGCCACATCCTGGGCCCAGGATCACGGATTGGGCGCTCTGAGCCCATCTTCAGCCTCGCTGGGCTCATTAGGGGGGAAAATGTCATTGGGAATCCTTGAAGGAACAGGATGTGACAGGAAGCAGTGGGAGCCAGCAGGTCAGGCCTTAGCAGCTGTCAGAGCAATGTGCGCAGGACCACAGCTAAACCCAGGCTCGGGCTTAACCTTAAACCTGATCCCTGCAGGGCGGATCCCGCAGCATCCCTGGGTGTTCCTGAGACAGGGAACACGGGGGCTGGGGTTTGTGCGTTTAGGCTCCCCCCGTGACCCCCTGCAGCCCCTCCGGAGCTGTAATTCCAGCGGGAACTGCCCCATGTCCCTGGGGATTGGGAGGCTGAGGCAGGGAGAGGGCAGAGCTTGGGGGGGGGAGCTGCTCTCACCCTGCTGCTCCCTCCCTTCCCTGTGGGAAATGGACTGGGGGGAGTTCAGATCACTTTGAAAAGTCTCCTTTGTAAATAATGTTCCCAAGCAAAATGTTCCTGTTAACCTCAATTATCTGTCCTAATCCTACCTCTACTCCCCTTAATTTTTTTTTTATTGATCTCTTTGTTGCCTTTAAAGATATGGGAGATTATTCTTCGGCAGTGATAATCGTATTTAAATCTCTTTTCTATCGTATTGGGCCTATTTTGCCATGGTTTCCTCACTGTTTGGCATTGTCAGGTTTGTGTTCTGCAATTTTAAGGTTTTAAATGTGATCAGGAATATTCCTGCTGGGGGCAGCTGGATGCTTTCCCCCATGTTATGGAGGTGGCTGCAAGATACCAGTTTCTAGAAAACTGGATTTATTTTATCATTCTCAGGGTGATGGTGACAGACAGGAGCCACCCCTGTCATTGTCACATGATGCAACGGCACCAAAACTCTGGTTATTTGTATCACTGCTCTCAGCATCCCTGCCACTTAAAAAACTTTGAATTTTAACAACAAGCCTTTCCTGAGGCTCCCATGCAAAGCAATGCAAATAAAGTTAATTAATATAATGAAGCCTTTATCATTCTGGTCCTGTGGCACCAAGGCTGGCACCGGGGTGTTCCAGCTGCTTCAGGAGTGGTGTTTCCAGGTCCCTGTGGGATGTGCAGGGTCCTTCGGGTCCCTGCCGGCAGCCAGCAGCAATCCTGAGTCCGGCTTTGGGCAGAAGGGGTCAGAGAAGCCCATTTTGTGTCACAGCTGTTGGGAGTTGCTGTAGCAGAAGGACAAATACCCCAGGATCCTGCCCTAAAAAATGAAGGGCTTTTCAGGAATCCTTCCTGTCAAACCTGTTCAGGAAACCCTTCAGCGAGAGGGAGGCCAGCATTTCCCCACACAGTCCCTTCCAATGCTTTGCTGTGTTTACTACTCCAAACTATTTGGGATTTTCCCCCTTAAATTCATGGCTGCTGTCCATCCCTCACTTCCCACGGGCAGGAACAGTTTCTCTCCGGTCTGTCCTCACTGGATTCAGCCAGGGCACATCCAAACTCTTTTCTTTCATCCAAAATACTTCTTGCAGCCGTTCCAATGAGGCCTTTTTTCCATGACTTTTTTTCTTCCCTGACCTCCAGGTATAACAGCTCTGACGCATCGGGAGGAAACTGTGGGATTTGGGAAAACAGGCTGTCCTTGGTTTTCCTTGGAAATCAGCTGTTGTTGCAGCTCTCCCAGGTCAGAATGCCTTGAAAAGCTCCCGTTCTCAGGGCATTCCCAATCCTCGGATTGACTTTTCATCTGGGAAGGCTTCAAGAGCTCTTGGTGCAGCTCTAAGGGGACATTGAGCACTGGGGCTTCTCCACCTGCAGGGTTTGGAGAGCTGGATGTGGAATGTGCTTGCTGTTGGAGGGAGAGGGCTGGGAGGGACCTTTTGAGCCCAGTCCTGCTGTCCACGTGTGGTCCAAGGGTTCATAAAGGCACAGAGCTCCCCGCTCAGCCCCCAGTGTGTCCCTTCCACAAGCTGGGAGCTCTTAAGAGTTACAAAGCTCCTTTTTAATCCCAGTTATATTTATTTTAGCCAATTTTTTCCCCAGCTGGTCTCCTGCCAGCATTGTCTTTATGCTTAAATTGGCATCTTGGCTCTCTCTGGGTGCTTTTGTGTGTAGCAATCCAAGCCCTTTGTTTTGGTAGGCAAAGCAAACTGAGACTTTTCTCTGTAAATCTTCCTTTCTCCTTTCCCTGCTTCTTGTCAAGGAAGCCTCTCAGCCATCCAGAATCATTCCCACACAAGTTAAATATGGAAAGCATCTCTCCACAGCCACCTAAGTGCCATCACCTCTTAGGTGAAACCCAAGTGTTTCTAAATTCACTTCCTGGATGCTGGCAAAGGAGCTGAAAAAGCACAAACACCCAAAGCAGAACAAGGCGGGAAGAGTTTGGCACATCTACACGGTGGGGTTGTGATTTGGCAAGGATCACAGAATCATGGAATCTTGGAATGGTTTGGGTTGGAGGGACCTCGAAGCCCACCCAGTGCCACCCCTGCCATGGGCAGGGACACCTCCCACTGTCCCAGGCTGCTCCAAGCCCCGGCCAGCCTGGCCTTGGGCACTGCCAGGGATCCAGGGGCAGCCACAGCTGCTCTGGGCACCCTGGGCCAGGGCCTGCCCACCCTCACAGCCAACAATTCCTTCCCAATATCCCATCTAAATGTTGCTGTTGGAGCCTCACGCTGGATCCTGTGATCCATGTGGGTCTCTGCTTTGATGTTCTGCTGGAAGCTGCCCCGAGTGGTCTGGCAAAGGGATCCAAACCGGCCCTGGCTGAGCCCCTGGCTCGGGAGGATGGAGGTGGAAGGAGTTTGGCAAAACCTCACTTTGCACCACAAAAATGCTGCTCTAGAGATCCCCCAGCAGGAGCCTGGGTCTATTTAGCTCCTGTGTGCTGATCTTTGATAAGGAACTAAGAATTGTTTGGGGTTTTTATGTGGAAACTGGGTGCTTTTCTTATTTCTTAACAGCCAGAGCTAAGGGTCCCCTTGACAGGGTTCCCCCAAGACCAGAGGTGTTGTCCCTTCAGCCCTGAGTGCTCCCAGGGGATTTCACAGGCACACCCCAGGGAGGAGGAGCCAAAAATCTCAGAATGGTGCCATGATTTGATACGCAAGAGCAGCAAAGCTTCTAGACAGAACCATGCCTCCTGCTGTCCTGCAGGCCCCCGAGATGGAAATGTCAAAGTTCTTCTAGTTTCAAAAGTCTGCAGCTCTTATTTGGGGCAGGTCTGGGCTATAAAAGTTGATCTTTTCACAGGTTTGACACATGGGGAGGGGATTTCTGAGGGCCCAGACCTTGTCCCCTTTCCTCCTGAGGGGGCTGAGGGTGATGCTCAGAGCCAGGGAACTCCTTTCCAGGGATGAAGTTCTTCCCTCTGAAGAGAGACTCTTGACAAGGGATGGAGGGACAGGACACAGGGAATGGCTTCCCAGTGCCAGAGGGCAGGGCTGGATGGGATATTGGGAAGGAATTGTTGGCTGGGAGGGTGGGGAGGCCCTGGCACAGGGTGCCCAGAGCAGCTGTGGCTGCCCCTGGATCCCTGGCAGTGCCCAAGGCCAGGCTGGCCGGGGCTTGGAGCAGCCTGGGACAGTGGGAGGTGTCCCTGCCATGGCAGGGGTGGGATGAGATGGGATTTAAGGTTCCTTCCAACTCCAACCTTTCCTTGATTCTTTGAAAGGAGTCGGGATGGGAAGGGAATCGGGGACCAAGAGGGAAAAGGATCATGGCAAGGCTTTGCTTGACTTGGGGTTCACCCCGCTGTGCTTCAGGACTTGGACCCCACTCCCCGGTCCTGCCCCCTCCCCGCCATTGTCCAGCCCCTTTGGGCTGTCGGGGGATGGTGCCGAGGGTGCCCATGGCCCCATGCTCCCCCCTAAAACCTCTCCCCACAAGCGTGGTGCCAGGATCCATCCTGAGCACGAGCACAGCCTGTCCCCAGGGAGCAACCCCTGCATGGGGCAGGGGGTCTCCCGTGTCCGTGGAGTGCTCGGAGGCCCCGTGTGAGTGGAGGGGCTGGATCCCAGGGGAAGTCGGGCACGAGGCTGAAGCAAACGCTGCTGTGAAGCCACGGTGGCCTCCTTCCTCCCGCAGCCTCTCTCTGCATGAAACACGATGGTGCCCCTAAGCCCCGAACTCTAAATCCCGAACCCTAAACCCACGGGTGCGCCCTCTCGGTGCCGAAGCCGAGCTGGGAGATCTCCCCTCCCCAGGCCCCGTCCCTGGGCAGGGTGAGGCTGACTCAGAGCCGGGCTCAGCCATCCCCTGCCCAGGGAGCGGAGCTGGAGCATCTCCCCCGCTCCTCCCGTCCCCCGCACCTCGGCACCGGCGGCTGGAGCAAGACGCGACCGGTCCCTGCATGTGCATCGCCTTTGTGTGCCGGGGATGAGCCCGAACTGCTGCAGGGAAGCGTTTTAACCAGAAAAACCGTGCGGGGCTCCACTGTGCCCTGCATCCGTGGAAAATTCCTCCTGTTCGCTCTCCCCTTTGCTCGAGCAGCTCCCAAACATGCGGGGAGGGGAGGGGGAGGAGGAGGAGGGAGGTGTGTGCGCCTTTGGGGTCGGAGTCGCCGCTTTTTTCCCTCTCTCTGCCTCTAAATGATTTATTCGGAACGGCTCCTGCCTTGGTGTCGCTGGGCAAGCACAGCGATCAGAACGCGTTTTGGGGCCGGCCGGGTAAATGTCGCCGGGAAAAGGATGGGAAGAAATTAATCCCCGCCATCCCAGCGATGCGGCTCCATCCCCCCATCCATCCCTCCCCCCCTCCCTCCGTCCGTCCCTCCCCTGCCCATCTGGCTCGAGGAAAAGCAGATGGGAGAGGTGGCCGTGGCGGAGTGTGCTGGTCCCGCTCCCCGCGGGGGCTGAGCTCCGTCCCTGAGCTCCTCGGGAGCAGCGGGGGCACTTCCCCGGGCAGGGACAGGGGCAGGGACAGGGACAGGGACGCGCTCCGCTTCTCCATCGCCATCCTGCAAACCGCTGGTCCATCCCTCTTCCCGTGACTCCCGTCCTCGAAGGCTGCCCGCGCTGCCTCTTCCCCAGGGATTTTGCTTTGCTGGGCTGCTCCGTTTTCCTTTCATTGCCTTTTCCAGACCCTGCTTTTTTAACCCGAATTTTTGGCTCGTTTGCTCGCCCACGTCCTGGATTCTTTTCCTTCATCCTTTTACATTCCCTCCTCCCTCTGCTCCCGCTGCTGCCCAGCTTTCCTCTTTCCCTCCTGCTCTCACTCTCGTTGTGTTTTCTTGGTGGTCCTGCCCAACAACTTTCTGGGATATAAGAAAAGGAAAATCTCAGGGCTACGCGGCTGAGAAGCTTCCCTGAGGAACTGAGGCTGGCTGGGATGACTTTTTAACTCCTTTTTCTTAAATTCTTTTTAAACCATGCCTTCCACTCTGCATTCCCAGCTGATCCCTGGTGCTGTGGGACACACCCCGGCCCCAGTTCACTGCGGGGATGGAGGTGGGAAAGCTCAGGGCAGAAACATTCCCAGGAGCTGGCTCTGTGCTGGGCCTGGATTTGTCCCTAAAAACCAGGGAAAATCAGGTGTTGAAGGTTGGCTGAGCAGTTGCTGCCGTAGCCACTTCCAAAGGAGGAAGGCAGAGGCTTGGCTGGAGTGTTGTGAAAGGGATGAAGCTAAAGGGATGGGAATTACAGGCTGGGTGGATCAAAGATGATTCCTGACTGTGGGATGTGGTGAGCAGTGGATCAAGGGTGGTTTCTGGTTGTGGGAATGTGAACAGTGAATTGAGGATGATTTGTGGTTGTAGGAATGTGGCAAGCAGTGGATCAAGGATGACTCCTTGGTCATGTGGAGAGTGGATCACAGATGATTCCTGGCTGTGGGAATGTGAAAGTGGATCACAGATGATCCCTGGCTGTGGGAATGTGAAAGTGGATCACAGATGATTCCTGGCTGTGGGAATGTGAAAGTGGATCACAGATGATCCCTGGTTGTGGGAATGTGAAAGTGGATCACAGATGATCCCTGGTTGTGGGAATGTGAAAGTGGATCATGCGCCGTCGTTCCCGGCTCCTGCAATGCTTTTTGCACCTGAGGGACTTGGGTTGGGCTTTTTTCCTTGTATTTTTGCCTTTCTGATTTGTTTTCTTCTGCTCTGAAATCCCTCTTGTGCCTTGGTGTCTCTGAAAGCCGGTGAGAGCCTCTTCCCAAGGAGGTGGAACATCCCAGGTCCTCGGCAGGAGCTGCCTGTGGGATGCTCCAGGGGTGTGACAGGAGCCACCTGAGTGCCATGGCAATTCCCTTCACTCAAATTCAGCTTTGTTGCAAAATCCTGACTCCTACAGCGACCACAGGAAGGAGGAATTGTAGAATCTTGGAATGTCCTGAGCTGGGAGAGACCCACAAGGATCATCCAAGGAGCTGGAGGCATCTCCTTGTACAATCAGAGAGCTGCTCCTGACATTCCTCTGTATTTGTTCACCTTTTTTCCCCCAAACCTTGAGCTCTGAGCTTTCTCTGCAGTGCCCAGGCCTGGACAGGCCAGCAGGGAGTGGTGTTTAAAGTGTTTTATTTAAAGTTCTTTAAAGAATTTGTGAAACTGCTGCTGAGCGGGAGGAGCTCCGCAGTGACCTCCTCTCCCTCCTGGCCTTTGAATTCCTCACTTCCCTCTTTCCCCTGTTAGTGGGGAGCTCCTCTATTTAGTGGCTGGTGAATTCCTCATCAAAGGCATCTCCAGCAACAGCTTTCTGTGGCTCTCGGGGTCCCAGTTCCCTGGTTTGCTCTGGAATGATGGTGTGGGGAGGGAGGGATGGAGCCAGGCTCAGCTGAGCTCTTTCCAAGCCGGTCTCTTTTCCCAGCAGTCTCTCACTGCAGCCTCCCTGCTCCCTTCCCCGCAAACCCAGCAGCCTCTCCCGCCTCACTTTTGGAAATTCTTCCACTCAGGAATCAAGAATCATGAACTGAGCTCATGGGACCAGTCAGTTCCGGGACTGAGGCAAACCCACAGCATTTTTTCCACGTGAATAACACCAAGAATCCCTTTCCGGGCACACGTTGCCTCCCACCATGGGCACTGTTACACTCGGAGGGATGAACAGGGAGGGAAGCCTCAGGAAAACTGGAGAAAGGTTCCCCTGGCAGTGGGTGGGGTGGAAGTGTGTAAATCCAGAGCCATTCTGTCAGTTCCACCAGAGCCAGAGCAGTGTCCGTGTCACCGACATCGCGGCCTTGACGCTTTTCCACGTGGGATTCCAGCCTGAAGTGATGCCATGATGACTTTTTGCTTTTTCATATGCCCCTCTTATATACCCTTTTCATGCACCCTTTCATAGGGCTTTGCATGCATCCTCAGGGCTTTTAGCCCACATACTTTATCTATGTGTAATTCCCTAGGTCTGATAAGTAGCTTAGACCCAAAGTTCTGTTAAGCCGAGAGACCAAACATCTTGGGAGCCTCGCAGTTGGGTCAGAAAGGCCCAGAGACACCAAGGTCCTCTCCAGAACACATTCTGTAAACCAAGACAGGCCCCCCAGGGGGAAGGTTCCTCAGGACGGGGGCTTCTCCTGAGCCTCTCACTGGGGAATCTTTGATAGATACGCTAATTGGCAAGGTCTGTAATTGTATACATGCATTTTTTGTGCATGTGTGTGTGTGTGTGTGTGCCTTGTTCGGGGGGTGCACCCTGGGGCATTCCTGGGGTGGGCACCCTGGTGGGCACTTTCGGGGGTGCGTTCTCAATGTGCACTTGGGGGTGCTTTCTAGGTAGAAATGTGGATCCAGGTGGATGTGATGCACTGAAGGATCCTTGAATAAATACAGAGATAAAACCCTTTTTTTCCCCTCTAACCGTGTTCGGCTTTTAATTCTAAGCCCAGGGAAAGGGAACGGAAGGACACAGGTCATTTAAGCAATAGGGAATTTCATGGCAGTGACCTTCCTGCCAAGATGCAGAACTCAAGGTAGGAGCGAAAAGAGCAGCTGGAGGTTGGATCTGGGTTGGATCCTCCCATCCTGTGCCCAGGAGTTAATTCCCTGTTTTCTTGCTGCACCTCCACCTTTGCCTCCCTGAGTTTGTAAATCCCCCTCCCTTTGCTCATCCTTGTATCCCAAATTGGCAGAAGTTCCTCGACTTTCCCTTATGCCATTTTCTGGTTTGTTGATGTCCCCTAAATTAAGTCAGTGATGAGCTTGGCATGGGATCGGGAAGATTCTCACAGTGGGATCAGTTTCTCCCCTTTAATCAAACATTACAGGTTCCTCACGAATCCTCCCCCTGTGGAACTTTTATGAAAAGCCTTAACAGAGTCATTTATGGGGAATCTGTTTTGATGTGGGCCCCAATTCTAACCTTACACACAATTCC
Organism: Gymnorhina tibicen; assembly: GCA_013399875.1. Taxonomy (NCBI): domain Eukaryota; kingdom Metazoa; phylum Chordata; class Aves; order Passeriformes; family Artamidae; genus Gymnorhina; species Gymnorhina tibicen. Next base: position 127,573 of record VXAZ01007596.1, read on the forward strand.
AGAGCTCCTGTAAATCATCTGCCTTTGCTGGATCTCTCCTGGAACTGGGAGTCAGGGAGTGAGGCCAGGCTGGGTAGGAGAGTGACTGACTCGCCCAGCTTTGGGCTCTTGAGTCTGAATTTGGGCTCCAGAGTCTGAATTTGGGCTCTTGAGCCTGAATTTGGGCTCCAGAGTCTGATTTCACAGATCCTTCCTCCAGGTGGGTTTTAAACCCTTTCCCAAGGTATGGAACACTTGGCTCCAGCCACATCCCACAGCAATGAGATCCATGAGTCCCTCACAGGTCTGTAGGCCCTGAGCTCTGCTCTGGGACAGGGACAGGAGCCCAGGGAACGGCTGGGGCTGTGTCAGGGCTTGGCATGGAGCTCAGGGAAAGGGTCTTCCCCCCGAGGGTGCTGGGCGCTGCCCGGGCTCCCCAGGGAATGGTCCCAGCCCCGAGGCTGCCAGAGCTCCAGGAGCGTTTGGACAGCGCTGCCAGGGATGCCCAGGGTGGGGCTGTTGGGGTGTCTGGGCAGGGCCAGGGGCTGGGCTGGTGATCCCTTCCCACTCAGGATATTCTGGGATTCTCTGAAGAGACCTTTCCTGGATTTCAGCCTGTGGCTTTCCAGTTACACCTGGACCCCAGTTTTTGTGCTTTGTGAATTAGAGGGAAACTGCTCCTTCTCCAGAGCTCCAGAGTTGTTGTTTCTCTTCCAAGCTGACATTTCCCTCTCTTCAGCCTTTCCTTCCTGTGGAAGCCTTGCCATGTGCACCATTTGCTCCCACACCCACCCCTTTTTCCTGCTTTTCTGTCCCTTTCCAAGGTGACCAGAGCTGCTGGTGGAGCCGTGGGGGCACAGGGGATTCCTGCAAACACAGGATGATTTTTCCAAGCCTCATCCCTGCACCACAGCAATTCCCTGGCAAGGCTTTTTGCTGCCTTAAGCCCTGAGCTGACATTTGCACAGTGACATCCTCTGAGGCCTCTGAGCAGCTTTGGCTCCTTTACAGCCCAGTTCTGCAGAAAAGTCATTACTTTTTAAAGAACCGAAGTGTTCTTGGTTATAAATCGTGCTGTGACCTCACCCCTCCTTCTGATAACTGTAGAAACACCAACCAGCAACAGGTAAACTGGGAGGAAGGATAAATATCCCTGGGATGGGTGATTTTCCCAAGCAGATGCAGGGCTTGTGCCACACTGGCAGCGAGGCTGTCCCTGCACCCCCCTTGTCCCACCCAGGGCCATGGGAATGGGGGGTAAAAATGGGAAAGGAAACTCCTCCAGTTCCCCTGGGCACAGCAGAAGTTGTCCCACATGATTGTGTTTTGAGCAACCCCAAATTTCACCTCCTGTCCTGCTGCTGCCTTGTCCCAGCCACAACATCCGGGGACAAATCCCACATTGCTGGGGCAGGGTGGGCCCAGGCAGCTCCCAACAGACACAAGATGCCCTCTGAGGGCTGCCCAGAAGTTGTTTTTTGCTAAAAACCCCAATGTTAACATGTAAAAGCTGTGTTCCGCAGAGCCAGCCCCATGTCCAACCCCACCGTGGGTGTCAGATCCTTCCCAGCCCTTTTCCACATCCAGTTTTTCCGCCTGTTATTCCCACTGCCCTGCCTACCTCATCCTATTTATAGAGCGCCTTTCAGTGGAGTCTCCAGGCTTTTAACCTTTATTCTTGGAATATTATTCACTTCTTGGACCTGCCATGGAGCAATTACTCACCCAGGCTCCTCCCCAGCCTGAGTTTAAAAGGAATTCCCACGGGGCAGCTCAGGGCGTTGAGCTCCCCGCGGCCAAAATCCCGGCTCTTCCTTGTGCCACGGCCTGTCCCGGCGTGTCCCGGGTTCCCAGCCTGGCTCTGCTGCTCATTCACCTGCAGAGAGGCTTTGATGCTTCTCTGGTGAGATCACTCACCTCCCAGTGCAGGAGCAAAACACTCCCAGTGGGATTCTGGCGCCGCTTTCTCTGGGTTTCTTCCTCATTCTCCAGGTTTCTTCCTCATTCTCTTCTCATCACCACAGTGTCTGTCTGGGAGTGTTCCAAAAACGCCTGGATGTGGCACTCGGGGACGTGGCTTAGTGGTGGGTCGATGGTTGGACTTGATCTTAAAAATCATTTCCCACCTTAATGATTCCATGGTTCTCTGGCCACTGTGGGACAGAAGATCCCAGCAATCTGCAGACCAGATCCCAGCGAGCTCGGGGGGTTTTGTCCCCCAGCTGGGGATGGCTTCTGTGAGTGTGAAAAGGGGGAATTGCCCCTTCCCCCCCCAAGAATTCCTACAGCACCTTCCTGGCCTTGTGGAGGGTGGGAATAACCAGCAGGTCGCTGGAGATGGGCGTCCCTCCCTGGCCTCGGGGCTGTGTGGGATCCACCACCACCACCAGGGGATGGAGAGGTCTCATGTCCCACTTCTCTGCAGGGCAGAGGTGGTGGGAGGGGAGGTGTCTTCTCCTCTCCTCACTTTGGTTGGTGAAATCCTTGGATATCTGGGACAGGAAACCACCTGCAGCCCTGTGGGGACCCAAGGGTGGCTTAGGGACCGTGCCCTGCAGGACCTGGCTCCCCCCTGAGCCTGGCAGATGTGCTCTTTGGATTTGGGGGATGCCGTGCCCGAGACTCTTGCAGCATTTCCTATGGAAAATCCCCCTCGTGGTTTCCAGTGGCTCGTTTGGGTTTCAGTGGCTGGCTTGGGTCTCGAGGAGGGAATTCTTTCAGGCTGTGGTGGATGTTTCAGTGAAACAGTCAAAGAAAACAGCAAAAGGACTCAGCTGGCTTTGGTTTGGTCCCCCCCAGCTGAGGCAGGCTGGGCACAGGTGGGGAGAGGAGGAGGGGAACGGGGGAAATGTGGGTAGTGGTGCTTAAACACTGCTCTTGGAGCTGTGCTGGAAACTTAATGTCCCTTAATGTCCCTTAATGTCCTTAAAGAGCTTGACCAGAGCACAGAGGCACCGCTCCAGGGCAGCTGAGCCAAAATGGGGCTGGGAGAGGACACAGAGCTCCTGCCACGGCCCTGCCAAACCCCCTCCAACTGCTCTGCCTCCATTTCCTTCCCAGGATGGAGCCTACAGCTGGATCCAGGTCCTTGCTCCTCCCGTTGGGATCTACAAAGTCATGGAACCTTCATTGGCCACTTGAGGAGTCCCAAGACAGGAGATCACAGGAACCAAAATGGTTTGGGCTGGAAGGGACCTTAAATCCCATCTCATCCCACCCCTGCCATGGCAGGGACACCTCCCACTGTCCCTTCTGTTCCAAGCCCCAGCCAGCCTGGCCTTGGACACTGCCAGGGATCCAGGGGCAGCCACAGCTGCTCTGGGCACCCTGGGCCAGGGCCTGCCCACCCTCACAGCCAACAATTCCTTCCCAATATCCCATCCAGCCCTGCCCTCTGGCAGTGGAAGCCATTCCCTGGGTCCTGTCCCTCCAGCCCTTGTCCCCAGTCCCTCTCCAGCTCTCCTGGAGCCCCTTCAGGCCCTGCAAGGGGCTCTGAGGTGTCCCTGGAGCCTTCTCTTCTCCAGGTGAGCACCCCCAGCTCTCCCAGCCTGTCTCCCCAGGGATGTGAGGGTACACTCAGGGACAGATCCTGCCTGCCAGGGACACTGGGCACCTCCCTCTGCTGGGAGAAGCCTGGGCAGCAGCTCCTCTCCTGCTCTTCTGCCCACTCCTCCACCCGTGTTGCCATGTTTTAATACTTTCCATCATCACTTGCAGGATTGTTACCACCAGAGCCTGCAGGCTCCTGCCTCGGCTCCTGGGCACGCTGCCCTTCCCCTGCATGTCTCTGCACCTTCCTGCCCCATCCCGGGGCACATTTCATTCCTTTGTGCCTTTTTGCCAGCAAATACCAGACTGGTGTCGTAGCTGATCATGGGAACCACTTCAGTCTGTGGTGAACTCTGTGATCCAAGGCGTGATCACAACCCTGCCCAAAACGCAGCACAGGCTGAGAGTGGAGTGGGAATGAGGGTGTTTGGTCAGGAGGGAGAAGAGAAGGCTCAAAACTCACATCACCATATGGTGTTGGTGAGGACACAGCCTGAAAACCAGGGCAGAGCTCTGGGCTGGATGATTCCTGAACTCAGGAGCTGCCTGGGTGGATCCCTTATCCAGATCCCTTGGATCACCTTCCCCCAGCCAGGTGGGCAGAGCCGCTCAAGGTTCATTCCTGAATCCTCTTCTCTGGCAGGCAGTGAAAGATTCCACCTAACTTCATATTAATCACAAGCTGGTGGATGCAGCCTGGCTTTCCCAGGACATTTGCTTTCTCCTGGTGCTGGCAGGGAGCTGAGGAGGAGGAGCAGTCCTAAATCTGGGCCTTTTTGATGCCTGTGAGCTCTGTGATTTCCTTCTAAACCTCCTGTAGCCCCATGGAGAGCTGGGGGAGTTCACCTGGAGAAGAGAAGGCTCCAGGGACACCTCAGAGCCCCTTCCAGTACCCAAAAAGGGCTCCCGGAGAGCTGGAGAGGGACTGGAGACAAGGCATGGAGGGACAGGACACAGGGAATGGCTCCCACTGCCAGAGGGCAGGGCTGGATGGGATATTGGGAAGGAATTGTTGGCTGTGAGGGTGGGGAGGCCCTGGCCCAGGGTGCCCAGAGCAGCTGTGGCTGCCCCTGGATCCCTGGCAGTGCCCAAGGCCAGGCTGGCTGGGGCTTGGAGCAGCCTGGGACGGTGGAAGGTGTCCCTGCCATGGCAGGGGGTGGAATAGGATGGGATTTAAGGTCCCTTCCAGCCCAAACTCTGAATCCCTGACTCTGCCTCGGATGAATCCGGCACCGATGCAGCGTTTGGGATTGAGCACAGCCCTGGCAGCTGGGGGCGTTCAGGGTGACCAATGGCATCAACCTGGCATCCCTGCTCCCAGTGCCACACGGGTGGGCCCTGCCCCGCTCTCCCAAAGGCTCTGTGTTTGTGCTCCAGGCTCAAAGCGGGGATTTCATTGCTTGGCTGCTGCTGCAGCCCAAACCACGCTGGCTCCGGTGTGCTGGAGCTGGGTCCTGGCTTCCAGGGCCAGGCTGATGGCAATCCAGGATCCAGGGTTATGGCAAGGAGTGACCGACCTCTGTCCATCTCTCCCTTCCCTTCCAGTCTCACCCCGGCTTTCCTGCAGGTTGGTGATGCCTTGGGGAGGCTCAGGCTTTATTTTAAACACAAATCCTGTTGTTTGAGCAGGACATGTCTTAGGAACAGATGTTGGGAAAGAACTGGAAAACATTGAAGGTCCTGAGCTTTGACGTCTCCTCGTTGCACTGGACAAAGCCTGGTCTGCAGGGTGGGTCAAGGGTGGTGAGCAAAAATAGGAGAAATCTGATTCATTAAGAATGTGGCTTTGGAAAGGGAGTTTCCTGCTGTTTGGAGTCCTTGCTGGTTTGGTTCTTGCTTGTTCCTATTACACAATATATTGAATTTGGCACTGCTGTATGAAAGGAGGAAGAGGGAAAGCTGGAGCAGAAGGGGCTTCACTCAAAAACCTCGTTCCCAGGTCCCAGCCCTTCCTGTCCTGCTGTAACTCAGAGCAGTTTGGACACCAGCTACGGCTTTTGAGAAGGAAGGTCATCATCAAAGTTTCCAGACCTCGGAGAGATGACAAAACCTCTCCATGAGGACCCCAGCAAGTGCCCTAGAGGGACAAAGAGCACCAGGGCACAGTCCTGGTCTTGGCAAGGGGACAGGGAAGGAACCCAAACCCCTCCAGCCTTCCCGGGCTGTCCCAAAGGAACTGAGAAATCCGTGGTGTGAGATGGGGGGTGAGAGCAGACAGGCCTGGCAGGGTGAAACCTCTGCCCTTGGTTTCTGCAGTCTGATAAGGTCTAATTTGGGAATTTCTGATCTGGTAACCAAGAGCAAAATGGGGAGCAGGGAGGGAGGCACGGAGAAACTGGGAAACCCCAGCTGAGGTCTGGGGGTGGGTAGGAAGTTCCTGCTATTTTTGCTGTTCCTGCAGGACTTTCTGCTGTACTTTGTGGTGGATTTTGTGCCTTTATGACCCTTTTAAGACCTGAAGCCTACCTGGAACATGTCCTCCCTCCCCATGTCCCACAGCCCAGCAGTCTGGGAGCATCCCCATGGCACAGGGATGTTTCTCCGGACATGGATTCGTTGCTTCTGTCCTGTGGGGCCAAGCTGGAGCCCTGGGAAAGGTGTTAAATCCACCAGGACCTGCTCTCCAGTGGGTGCCATCATCCCATAGAAGCCGGGGGCTCTTTGGGAGGAGCTGATGAACAGCTTCTCATTCCCAAAGGAGGCAGAACCCTCTCCTTCCTGGTGCCCTGGGTTGTTTGCAGGCTCCTGTTCGGAGCAGAGGGAAGCAGCTCCTTCGTTGGGAATGCTTTGGGAAGGGAGGAACAGGTTGGGATCTGCAGCCCCCAGTGCCAGAACCTCTCTGGGTAAATGCACCAGTGCTCCATCCATCAGGAAAGCCAAAAAAGGGGAGGATTTGTGATCATTGGGGTGTTAAATATTCCCAGGCTGTTCCACCCAAAGCTTCGCTTCCCCTAAATCTCCTTTTGCCTCAGTTTCCCCTGGCATGGCTGTTCCAGACTGAGGGTGCCACAGCCCCCAGCCCTTGGTGAGACAAACATCGTGGCCACTTTCCCAATCCCAAATGGCACTTCCAAGGATAATTCCTTTGAAATGCCATGTCCAAGCAGAGTCTTGTGGTCCTGGGAGTGACAAACGGCTGCAAACCTTCAAAGAGGGCATTGGTCAGCCCCAAGTGGTGCTGGGCTGGGAGGAAAGGGATCATGGAACAATTACGGAAAGGAGCCGAGACTAAAAGTAGGATTTAACAGGATCTGGATCTTCTGTCCCCGCTGACCTGAATGAGCTCCTTCTGCCAGGGAAAAGGAGCAAAAACCTCTGAGATTTGTGAATTGGAGTTTTTAGGGCACACGTGGATCCGAGGGCAGGCAGAGTGGCTTTAATGTGGAGCTGCTCCGGATACCTGTGGATCATTCCAGGGGGTGATGGGAGGAGCCCACGGAAGGCTCTCCCTCCGCTGTCACTGGGGTGTTCTGCCCTGGCTGGCGGCTTGGGGGTGGCCCTCACCCCTGTGTGGTGCCAGTGACATCACGAGTTGCAGGAGATCCTGGAGCCATCCCCAGGGCAGGATCCTGTGCTGTGCTCAGGCTCAGACACGGATGCCACAGTGGGATGCCACAGTGGGATGCCACAGCGGGATGCCACAGCAGGATGTCCCTCTCTGTTGCCTCTCCTACTCTTCACAGAGCCCTGCCAAGCTCATTTCATCCAACAGCACATCCACAGCTCCTGAGCAGTGACAAAGGTGTTCCGTGTGTGTTTTGTGTCCCTGATCTTGTCACCGTGCTGAGTGGCCTGAGCTCCAGCCAGTCCTGGGACTGAAGTCCTTAACCAGACCTCAGTGACCTGCAGGGACCAGGACCTTGGAGCAGGACCTTGTCTGCTCCTTGTCCTGCTCAGCTCTGCCAAACCTGTCCCCAGCACGATTCCTCCATCACTGGGAGTGATTGTGAGACAGCCCCGACCCTGAAGGTGACCAGGACACTGCTGCCAGGGGTGGGTGTGTGTCCAGCACCACTGCTCCATGGATGGACGGACGGACGGACGGACGGACGGACGGATGAATGGATGGATGGATGGATGAATGGATGGATGGATGGATGGATGGATGGATGGATGGTTCCAGCTTGGGGCTGGGAAGCCAGAGGTGACATGGGAGAGCTTTTCTAACAGGTGTGATCCCCTTTTCCATGCTCAGCTGGAGGAATGTGTTAAGCTGGTGCTTGGTCTGCAGCACCTGCCCCCAAAGCCCTGTGGTGGGGTGTCCTCCCTGCTTGGAACCCTTCCCTTTAAACAAAGAGCCAGCACTTTTCTGGTTTGCATTCCCACCAGGCTCATGCAGGGCTAAAAGGGTAAGAGAAAGAAGACGATCCTCCAAGATCCCAGAATCCCAGACTCATTTAGGTTGGAAAAGACCTCTGAGACCATCAAGTCTAACCTGTGCCAAATCCCCACCTTGGCAGCAGCCCAGAGCACTGAGTGCCGCCTCCAGTTGTTCCTTGGTGACTCCACCACCTCCCTGGGCAGCCCCTTCCTATGCCTGACCACCCTTTCCATGAAGAAATTCCTCCTGATGTCCAACCTGACCATCCCCTGGAGCAGCCTGAGGCCGTTTCCTCTTGTCCCATTGATGCTCCAAGCTGTGGTTCATTAAACCAGGGTGGTACCAGCCCACAGAGCTCCCATCTTCCCTCACCAGTTCCACACCCTCTCAAACCCAGGAGAGGAGACAGAAGATCCCCTTGGTGGTGTTTTCCAGCTTAACCAAATCCCTGAAGCTACGAGGAAGTGTCCAGGTCTGAGTTCTTGATCAGAACTGGCATCAGAAGCTTTCCAGGCCCATGATCTGCAATCAGCCCTCCCGGGCACGTGGAGCCCATCCCGGTATCAGCTGTGGGAACCAGCTCATGCAGAGGCTGCTCCATCTCCTGCTGGCTCCCTCCAGCCCCGCTGCAGCACCTGGGATGTGGAGCCACAGGAACACCCAGCATCCGAACTGCTCCAGGCTTCCATTATCCGCACCTCCGCAAGGAGATGGCTCGGCTCGGCAGCTCTGAAATCTCCGTGCTGACAGATGGGATCTGACAGGAGCAGCACAGCTGGTGGAGAGGAGACATCCCTTCCCTTCCTGAAGCCTCCCAAGTGCTCCCTAATAACCCCGGTGCTCAGGGAGCTCTGTGGTTCCTGCAGGAATCATCTCCCGGGTGGATGTGGCTGGTTCCTCGTGGGAAGGAGGCAGCAGCTGTGCGTCAGCACAGCCATTGCACAACCCCCAGGCTGGGAAGAGCTGATGGATCCAGCTGAGAGAGGAATTTTGGGTCAGTGGAATATTGCTGTCAGCACTGGGCTGTGGCCAGGTTGCCGTGGGGACACCTGTGCCTTTGGGGTTTGGGTTGTGCAGGGAGTCGAGGTGCTCCTTCACCCCATTTCCTGGAGAATTTTGGTGTTTCTGTGATCCTCTCTTCCACCAGCCCCGCTCTGAACGCATCCCCAACCACATCACAGGGAAGAGCAGAGGGCTGGGAGACACCAAATGCTTCCAACAAGCCCGTGCAGCTCCTGGGTGAGCTCCACGTGCAGCTCCAGCAGGTCTTTGGTGCCAGCAGCGGGGGACCTGCCCTGTGCAGCCCCAATGGCACCCAAGGGACAGTGCCAGCGTGGGGGTGACACAGCTGGGGCTGGGAATTACCTGCAGAGCTGTGCTGTGCCCAGGGCACTTGGCTTGCCAGGCAACATCCAAATTCCCAGCTCTACAATCAGGCCAAGAGCCCAACCCTGCCCAGGTTGGAGGGCAGAGGCTCCAAAGGCTGGGAGGTGTTTTGGAGTCCCAAGCCTTGGGAACGTGGTCAGGCAGGTTCTGGTGGAGCCAGGGATGAAATCCAGGGGGAAACCTGCAGCCAGCTTGGTGAGCAGTGGGAAAGCCACCTGAGCAACCAGCTCGAGCATCTGCCACCCCTCAGACCCATGGCAGGAGGGGACAGAGCCAGGCAGGAGCTGGGAGCTCTGGGGAGAGAGGGAATTGCACAGAGAGAAGGAAGATTCATCCCCAGAACCAACCTGTGCCGAAAATACTCCGTGACTAATTTTATGCCTTTCTGATTGCCTTTTAACTGCGAGTTATTAAAAACGGGGAGAAGGGAGATGATGTCCTGGTGGGAGGATAAGCGAGCGTTGCCATGGCAGTGAGGGGATGCTGCAGCACAGCCCGGGCCACAATTCACGAGGGCAGAGGCGAGCGGACAGCCCGGGCAGCCGGGGAAATTGTCATCCAGCTGTGTCATCCAGCCAAATCCAGAGTCAGCGTTTAGCCTGGACGCTGCTCCCCTGCCCTCCCCTGCTCTCCCACCTGGCTCTCTCTGCCCTCTCTCCCAGCCGGATCGGGTTTCCCCCTCCCTGAGCTCACCCCTTCCCAGAGCCACTTTTATCAGGCTCAGGGCGAGGAAGAAGCCGGGATTTGGGGGGGTTCAAGAGATTAGGAAAGAATTTGCCTCCGGGAATCTCTTTCCTCCATCTGCCCGGGACAAATTGCGCGATGGAGGTGGAGGCTTTGCAGCTCCACGGGGAACTGCTCCGAGCTAAACGTGTGGAGGCAAAAACGCTGCCGGTCCCTCCCCGCTGCCGGAACGGGGTGTTGAAAGGTCCTGGGAAGGGCAAGGAGAGCTCTCTGTCCCGTGGCTCCATGGAAGGGTGAAGTGGGAGGGTGTTTGCCGGAGCTCTGCGGGTGCAGACGGTGCCTGCTCAGCCCCTGGGATCTTTCCTGGAAGGACCAGCTCACCCACGGGGAGGCAGGAGCACGGAACAAACCTGGGAGCAGCGTGGGGAACGGGATTCACTGGGAGGAAAAGGGATTTTAGGGTTTCTGTTCATGATTTTCTGCTTTCATCGTCTCCCTGGCAAATGCTGTGCCAGTTAACAACCCTGAGCCTGCTGGAGTGGGAATACAACCGGGAAAGCTGCCCTGGGAGTGTGCCCACCGCTCTGGCCGGTGTGGGGGCTGTGTGCAGCCCCACGCCTCCTCCATCCATCCACCTTCCACACTGTTCATCCCACAGTGCGCTCGGCCCCGTCCCTGCCAGCGAGGGGAGATCCCTGCCCTGGGGAGCAGAGGCTGCTCCCGAGCTCATGTGCTGAGAGCTCCTAAAGCAGGACCTGGACCCTCCCTCACCGGGTGTCCTGGGAAAGGCAGTGCTGGTTTATTCCTCCTTTGGATCTTGCTAAAGAAAATGTCAGTACTGCAAGTGTGAAATGTTTTACAATTTCAGAGATTTTGGGGTTTTTTGAGCCTGAAGCCTCTCCGTAAGAGCAATGTCCTGAAAGTGGGATGTGCCAGACTGGTTCCAGTCACTGCTGCACCACATCCCTGGCACAGGAGCTCTGCCTGAGGCTGTTCCTGCCCGTGCTGAGCTGGGGGCTCGGGGTAACCCCCACAGGCAGGGCCAGAGCCCAAGGGTCCTTTGCAGCTCCCCAGATGGGATTCTTCATCTCCTCCCTGTGTCCTGGGAGTGGGTGGGATGGGACATCCCCTCTCCCACCTGCCCAGGAGGTGCCTGTGGCTGTGGCTCCTGGGGACAGGGGCAGGGACATCAGAGGGGTCAGAGGGCAACGGGCCCCTCCCAACACTGACAAAAAAGGATTTTCCCTGGGGTTGTCTGAGCGCTGCTGCTCCCAGGGGGATTTCTCGTTCTCTCTCCTTACCTGTGCCTGGCAGGTTTCTGCTCCTCCTCTGCACCCCCAGCACCCACATCCATCCGTCCATCTACCCACCCACCCATCCA
>VXAZ01007596.1:139043-153191 GCA_013399875.1 Gymnorhina tibicen
TCCATCCATCCATCCATCCATCCATCCATCCATCCCACAGCTGGCTCAGACACCCGGGGCTGGGGGCAAACAGCCTTGTCCCCTCCCCGTGCTCTCCGGGGGTGTCACAGAGGGACAAACCCCCTCGCAGGTGCCCCTGAGAGCCGCACCCCGTGCCCGGGGCAGCCCCTGCGCTCGGGGCCGGGGCTGAGCTGCCTTTTGTGGTGCTCGGGCCCCGGTGATTGGGCGCTATTTTACTCCGGCTCCCCTCGGCAGCTGTTGCTGTTCTTTACCCGGCAGAGCCGGGGCCGCCCGGGGGCTGCAGCCGAGGAGGAGGTGGCGGCCGACCCCAGGTACGAATTTCTGTGGCTTTTAACCCCTGATGGGGGGCAGCCCCCGGGCAGCCCCTGGGCACAGCCCGGCTCCCTCTGGCCGCGAGGGATCGGAAGCCACGGGGCTCAGCCCCGGGCGAGGGTGACAGAGAGAGCGGGGCAGGCGAGGGGACTATTTTTGGAAGTTTCTTTGATGTGAGTCAGCGGTGAAGGGGACCTCGGGAGCCCGTGCGGGAGAAGTCCCGGTGGCAGCAGAGCGGAGCTGATTATTTGTTAAGTGCCTGCGATTTTGAGCGTTTAAGGGCGAATCTGGCGTGCGGGGCGTGAGTCCCGGGGAGCGGGATGGACGGGCAGGAGGGATGGGTGGGAGGGCTCCTGGGCAGGGGCAGCGCGAGCCAAGGGCTGCAGCTGGACCTGGGGGCTGTGGGCAAAGTGTCTCTGGCACTGGTGGCCACCCCTGGCACTGTGGCCACTCCTGTCCTGCTCGGCCCGGGCAGTGGCCGAGCTCGGGTCAGCAGCCCAGGAAGGCTGTTCCTGCAGGTGACACGGCCCACCCCGGCTGGGGACAAGGATCCTGCGTGGGCTGTGGAGCCCCGGAGTGCATCCACCTCCTGCCAGGGCACGGAGCCTCATCTCCTGCCCGGAGGGGACAGAGCTGGACGTGGATCGAGTCAGGTCTGGGACGGAGTTCATGCCTTTGGGGCACACGGCAGGGAAGGACCTGCCTGCCCCCACGTCTGGAGGCTGTTTGGGCTCCTCCATCAGGGTGAAGCCCAAGGGATGGAGACGTGGGAAGAGCCTGGCACCCTGTGACAGGGCACTGGGCTCAGCTGGGGAGCCCAGCAGGGCTGTGTTGTGGGCACGGTGTTTGATCCCACTCAGTTTAGGGAGGGTCCCTCGAGGTGACATGGTCCCCACGCGGTGTTGGAGAAAGATTTGGGATGCCCTGAGGCCACCAAAGGGCTGTCCAGGTGGGCAGGGAGAGCTCACAGGTGGATGAGGAAGGACAGGAGAAGAGGTTCCTTGTCCTCACCGTGAGCCATGGCCACTGGTGAGGTGTGTGAGGCCCTGCAGGGCACAGCTCAGCCTGGCAGGGATGGTTCTTTGTGCTGGTGTCACTTCGCAGGGTGACCTCGGGCACTGAGGGACACCTGTGTGGCACCAGCCCCATGGGAACATGGATCCTGGCCAGGGAGAAGAGGAACAGAGGCTCATGCCCTCCTCCACCCTCCTGGTGCTCATCTGTGCCCAAAACCAGGGTGAATGGCTGAGAAGCTCGAAAACACAGCAAGCACATGGGGGGAAAACCCTTCAAGGAAAAGTTTTCCACCTCTGAGCTTCCCCTGGGTCTGGGAACCCCCCAGAGCCACCACCAGAGTCCCGGGGCAGCTCCGTCCCCTCCCAGCTGAGAAGGGACCAGACACATCACTTAAACAAGCCAAAGACTCGTTTTATTTCCTCTTGAAAGCAGAGACCTTTCAGACCACGGCCGAAATGTTCCCTCTTATTTATCGGTTCTGCTTCCACCGCTGAGTCGTAGGTTTCATCCTGGGAACTGGGATCTCTTCTCAGTGTTCCACAGCGGGGGAGTAAACTAAATCTGGCTCAAAGGGGGAAAAATTCTTCCATCTGGGCAGGATGTGGCACCTCAGGCACTGGACTCGGAGGTGCCAAGAGGGCTGAGATCGGCGGTGTTGGGACCTTGTGGTGCCTCCCCACCCCCAGGGCAGAGAAATCCCCAGGACCCTGGGGGAGCCCGGTGCCCTTCCCAGCCCCTCCTTGTGCCAGAGCCCTGGGGACCCTTGGTTTGCTCTCCCACTTCCCAGCTGGGAAAAGCCCTGAGAGTCATCCCTGAGCTCTGCAGTCCCCTTGAGTTCCTTTTTGAGGTCTGGTTGCTCCCTGGTAGCTGGGACTTCTCCTGCTGTCCGGGCTCTGGCCTCCCAGTGCCCAGCCTTGTGTTCTCAGGGTGTCCGAGCGCGCCCTGGGCTGTTGGTCCCCCCATGGCCCTTGGCAGGGAGGTCACTGTCCCTTTGGCTGCCACTGCCCTGGGATAGCCAGGTTGGTGACATTTTGGGGCTCAGAGTCCCAGACCTTCCCAGAGCTCCCACTGCCCCCCTCCATGCCTGGGGGGCTTTTTGCCTTTGGACACATCTCTCTGTCCGCGGGTGACCAGCAACACCAACGGGGCAGACACGGCCGGGTGTCCCCTCTCTGCAGGCTGGGGGTGTCACCGGGGGGTCCACGCCCCCCAGCCCCTGCTGATTCCCACCTCCCCAAATTTGTCACCTAAGGAGCTGTGCTGTGCTTGTCTCTGACAGATGCCAACGCTCCGGTGAGCAGCGACAGCCACGGGGCCAGTGGTGGAGCCCATGTGAGTGCCCAGGGTCAGGGTGGGGGTGCCAGGGATGGATCCCTGTTCAGAGCAAGGGGTCCCAGGGGATCCCTGAGCCAGGGCAGGGGGTGCCGGGGATGGATCCCTGTGCCAGGGCAGGGGGTGCCGGGGATGGATCCCTGTGCCAGGGCAGGGGGTGCCAGGGATGGATCCCTGTGCCGGGGCAGGGAGTGCTGGGAGGGATCCCTGTGCTGGAGCAGGGCAGGGGGTGCCAGGGATGGATCCCTGTGCCGGGGCAGGGCAGGGGGTGCCAGGGATGGATCCCTGTTCAGAGCACGAGGTGCCAGGGATGGATCCCTGTGCCAGGGAGGGCCGAGCTGGGGCTGTCCCGCAGGGACATTCCACCCGGCACTGTTGCAGCACGTCCGTCCCGGGGGAGCCCAAGGTCCCCCAGCTGTCGCTGTCACTGATCCGTGCCGGTGGGCAGCTCTCCCCGGTGGCACTGACCAACACCCGGCCCGGCCACCAAAGCCCCGCTCAGCACCGAGCCCGGAGCCCAGCGCGGCTCCCTCCGCTGCCGGCACATCCACCCCGCCCTCGGGGGATGCTGCGGCCCCAATCCAGCCCCGAGGGGGATCCGGGGGGATTCCTCAAGCACAGCCTGGGGGTCCTCGGCCGCCAGCCCCCCCCGTGTGTGCCGGGGCTCACTCGTGGCTAAATCCAGCTTAAATAGCGTAAAATGCAGCCCTGTTTTGAGGATGTTGAGGTGAACACACGCCCCAGGCGCTGCAGGAGCCGGCTCGGTGCCTCTCGCTGGGGCAGCACCGGCTCAGCCCCGGGGACCCCCCGAGCAGCGTGTCCCTGTCCCCCCGGCCACGCTCTGTGCCCTGCCCGCAGGGAATAGAGGAGCAGAGTCCCCGGCGCGGTGTCTCCGAGCAGGACCCGGACGGGCCCGAGGCAGAGCCAGGAGCCGGACATGCCAGAGCCAGCCCCGCTCGGCGGGGACAGGAAAGCGGCGGAGAAGAAGCGGGTGGAGAAGGTGGGAGCCAAGGGCAGCGCTGCCGGGCCTCCAGGTGGGTGTGTGGGAAAGCCCTTCCCTGCCCCAGCTTGGCCACCCTGGCCCCAGGTGGCCACAGAGGCACAATCCCGTGTCCCCTGCCGCCGTCTGGCAGCCACGGGAGGAGCTGTGCTCTCCACAGTCCCCGGGGAAATCAGCGACATGGGGATGGAGATAGGGCTCCTCAGCCGCCTGCCAGATACTCCTTTTCCTCCTCCTCCTCCTCCTCTCCACCCTGCCCAGATTTGCTGCTGCAGGGGGAGCACGGGCAGAGCTTTTCCCAGCTTGATCCCCAGGACACTGCAGTGCCACCAAACCCCTCGGCCTCAGCCCCCGGGACGCTCTTGTCCCCACTCCTGCAGTGCAGACACCGGGCAGGAGCAGCTCCTGCCCCTGGCCCTGTCCTTGCCCCCGGCCCTGGCCCTGCCCTGAGTGGGCTGTGCAGGAGGATGTTAAGAGCCCTTCCCGCCCCCCAGCTCAGAGCCCTTTGTCTCTTCCCAGTTCCCCCCAGTAACATTTTTCCGTGCGGGTCCCAGTCCCCAGGACCCTCCCCGTGCAGAGCAAGGTGGAGCCGCCCAGCCTGGACCCTGCGGAGGAGCCGCTGCTCTGGGAAGGGCTCACCCTCAACAAGTGCATCCTGGTGGCCTCCGTGGTCGCCCTGCTCAGCGTCACCTTCCAGGTGCTCCAAGGTGAGTCGGGAGCCGGACGGAGCGGGAAGGGGCGGCCAGGCCGTGCTGCCACTTCCTGGCTCCTGTCCCCTCCTCTCTTCCAGCACCATGCTCCAAGGAGGGAATCGCCCGCGGCCGGCAGGAACCTCCGCCCCCTCCCATTCCCGGTGGGTCCAACGCTCCGTCCCTCCCCGGCCCCCCGGATCCAGCCCGAGACAGGGCCGCATCCCAGGGTGGGGTGGCCCTGGGACCCTCTGCCTGGGGCATCCCACCCAAACAGCCTCATCCTCAGCTGATGGTGGCCTGTCCCTCTCCCCTCCCAGAGGTCGTCAGCCCCAAGGCGGAGGAGATCCCGGAGGTGGTGACGGCCCAGCCTGCGCCGCCGCCGCCACAGAGCAGCGCGGTGGAGGATGATGGTGATGACGAAGACGGTGACGATGACGATGACAGCGAAGCTGACAGCAACCTGGTACGGGTCAGGGTGGCACCTCCCGGGGCAGGTGGGGGCATCTTGTCCACAAGGGGAGGGATGGAGAGGGGTCCCGATCCCCTGGGCTGCATCATCAGTTCCTGGTCCCCTCTGTCCCCACAGGCAGAACCCTGGATCTTCAAGAAGTGGTTTGGCCGCACAACACCAGAGGATGAGGACAAGGATGGGGACAAGGATGAGGACAAGGATGAGGATGAGGACAAGGACGAAGAACCTGCAGATGTCCCCAAGGTGCCAATGGCTGTGACGGAGGGGAAGAAGAGCCAGGAGAAGCAGAAGAAGGTGGAGGAGGAAGAAGAGGAGGAGGAAGAAGAGGAGGAGGAGGAGGAGGAAAAGGAGGAAGAAAAAGAGGAGAAGGAGCAGGAGGAAGAGGACGAGGAAGAGGAAGAGAAGGAGGAGAAGAAGAAGAAGGAGAAGAAGGAGAAAGCCCGGGAAGGCCGTGCTGTCCATGCGGAGCGGAGCAGCCGGAGGGAGGCACGAGCCAAGGACAGGACACCGGGGGACAAACCTGGCAGAGCCCCCAGGGCCCCCAGGGAACCGGAGCAGCAGCCCCAGAAGAAGCGGGACCGGGAGAGGAAGGAGAGGAAGGAGAGACGGCGGGAGCGGGATGAGGAGGGGCGGAAGGGCCGGCCCGGCCGTGCCGGCAGGGCTGAGGGCGGCCGGGAGAGGCCGAGGCGGGACTGGAAGCAGCNGATCTTCAAGAAGTGGTTTGGCCGCACAACACCAGAGGATGAGGACAAGGATGGGGACAAGGATGAGGACAAGGATGAGGATGAGGACAAGGACGAAGAACCTGCAGATGTCCCCAAGGTGCCAATGGCTGTGACGGAGGGGAAGAAGAGCCAGGAGAAGCAGAAGAAGGTGGAGGAGGAAGAAGAGGAGGAGGAAGAAGAGGAGGAGGAGGAGGAGGAAAAGGAGGAAGAAAAAGAGGAGAAGGAGCAGGAGGAAGAGGACGAGGAAGAGGAAGAGAAGGAGGAGAAGAAGAAGAAGGAGAAGAAGGAGAAAGCCCGGGAAGGCCGTGCTGTCCATGCGGAGCGGAGCAGCCGGAGGGAGGCACGAGCCAAGGACAGGACACCGGGGGACAAACCTGGCAGAGCCCCCAGGGCCCCCAGGGAACNAGCCCCCAGGGCCCCAAGGGAACGGGAGCAGCAGCCCCAGAAGAAGCGGGACCGGGAGAGGAAGGAGAGGAAGGAGAGACGGCGGGAGCGGGATGAGTCCAGGCGGGAGGGGTGGAAGGGCCGTCCCGGCAGGGCTGAGGGCGGCCGGGAGAGCCCGAGGCGGGACTGGAAGCAGCAGAAGGGCAGGAAGCCCTGGGAGCCGGCGCCGGGCAGGGACGGCAGGGCCAGGGAGGGCAAGAGGCGCGACTGAGGCCGGGCTGGGGCGGGGCTCGATGGCGCTGGATCCAGGGGGATCCGATCCCACCCCCGCCCCTGCCTGCCCTCCGGAGACACCCCCGGGCACGGGCAGCACCCCAGGACCCCCGAGCAGCAGCAGAGCGGCCCAGGAGCCTGGCACGAGCCTCCCCGAGGACTTTGGGCCCCCCTGGATCAGATACACAAAGACGACCTGAAAGGACTCATGGAAGGAGCTTCTTTGGGCCTCATTACTTCTCCATCGCCACCCCAAATCCCTCTGCAGTTCATCTCCACTCGTGGTTCCGGGGATCCCAGTGAACAGAGTTGTGTCCAGACTGTGCAGCTCTTGGGTTAATGGTTTTATTGAAAGCAAATCAAGAAAGAAGAATATTCTGGGTTTCGGAGCCAGGCTGCAGCCATCCTCAGAGGGACAGCAGGGACAGAGCCCCCGACCTCACCGAGCCCAGTGGGGTGGCACAGAACGTGCTGGTGACAGAGCAGGGCTGGAGCCCTTCACCCGGGGATCCCTGCGGGCCTCGCCTTCTCCGAGTCGCTTTTAGGAAGGAGACACAAGAGCAATATCACACAGCCAGAGACGTTCACAGCCCCGACCCATGGCGGGTTTCAGTATTTGCTAAATCAACAGTGGTTAAAATAAACTATTTTCATTTTTAATATGGTATTCAACTGGATGTTTTAAAAAAAAGAGAAAAAAAGGAAAATGTGAGAAAAGCCCTTGATCCCTGGGTGTGTGTTTTGTCCCTGGTCATGTGTTTTGTCCCTGGTTATGTGTGTGTGTTTTCCGTGCCCTCAAACCCGAGGGGCTCAGGGTTAATCCTGCAGGGCTGCGAGATGGGACTGGTGGGTACCAACCTCTAGCCGTGCCTCCCCGTGGGGACACTGCAGAACCCAAGGAGATGTAGCCAGGACAAGCCCAGGAGCTGCTTCCCGAGGGTTCGGATCCCTGGCTGAGGGCCGGGCTCAGCTGGAAGATGATCCGGGGCAGGCGGGCCGTGCTGACGCCGGCGGGGACGCGGAGCAGGTGCTCTGGCAGCCGTTTGCTCCCGCTCCCATTAATGGTGCGAGCAGCCCAGGAGCTGTAACGGGATCGCTCCCTCCCTCCTCCCCTCGCCCCGGCAGCGGGGTCAGCGCGGGGTGACGCAGATGTGACCTGGCCGGGAGCCCCAAGCCGCTCCTCACGGCCCCGACTCACACAGAGATTTGTCCCCGGGGCAAGGTTGGTCTCTGCGAGGGGATTTGGCCTCTGGCTCCGCTGGCACAGGTGGAGCCGTGTGGCCAGAGGGGTCCCGTGACGGGCTGGGAAATGGCCAGAGGATGCTGCAAGGCTTGGAGGAAGCAGCACCTGCCCTTCCCAGCCACTACAGGAGCAGAGAAGGAGGGATAAATAAGAATAGTCCTGCCCAGATCTGCCAAGCTTTGCCCTCCCCCCACGGCCCCGCCGTGCCCGTGTCCAGCCCAAAATGCCTCACGGAGCCGGAGCCCGTGGGCACCTCGGGCACCCTCAGCAGCGGGAGCGGGGACATCCCCAGCGGAACGCGGAGCAGCCCCCGGGGACAGGCAGGGATGAACCCAGAACCAGAGCGGTGCTAACGAGCCAAAGCGTGGGGAAAGGACACACGGGAGCTCCCGTCTCGGCCAGAAGCACCAGATCCCGAGCCGGGAGGGCAAACCGGGAGAGCGGCCGGGGTGGGGCGGGCGGGGAGGCCGGCGGGAGCCTCACCGGCAGCCGCACTCCTCCGCCACCATGTTGGGGAACTTGCGGATCTCCAGCCCGTCCGAGGAGAGGCTGATGATGAGCTGGTCCGAGTAGCGCACGGGCACGCAGCAGGGAGCCCTGCGCAGCGGCGAGCCCCGCTCCTGCATGCCCAGCAGCAGCACCGTGTGCGAGAAGTAGCTGGGGACGCGCGTGGACAGCGGCAGCCGGCAGGGCCCCTCGCAGTTGTTGGCCGCGTACACGGTGGGCATGACGATGAAGTGGCGGTCGCGCAGGTCGATGGTGAGCTCCTGCAGCCGGCAGTACGCCTGGTGCCGCGCGCTGCGGTTCTGCCGCTGCACCTTCCTGCGCTCCTGCCAGCGCGCCCGCACCGACTGCAGCGCCTTCAGCAGCAGCAGCGTGCGCAGCTTCCGCGAGCCCGGGCCCCGCTCGGCCGCCTCGGCCTGCCCCGGCTCGGCCGGGTAGTAGCAGAAGGTCAGGAGGTGCTGGAAAAGCTCCGCGTTGGCTCGGAAAGCCGGGATGTCCCTGAGCTCCTGGATGACCACCTGCAGTTTGCCCATCAGCAGCTGCAGCACGGTGCCCTCTGGCTGCCAGTCCCCCAGGTGCTGCTCCAGCACGGCCCCGCTGTCCTGGGGGAACAGCAGCACCGAGGGCTCCTCCGACTGCACCAGCCGCTCCAGCGCCGCCTCCTCCGACAGGTTGAGCAGCTGGTGAGGGAGGGTCTCCATCGCCTGGAAGTCCAGCCAGTGGTGGGCACTGGGCTGGGGGGGCGGCTCGCTGGAGGAGCTGAGGAGCTGCCGGATGAACTGGGTCAGGGTTGCCAGGAACTGGGCGCTGCCACCGGGCGCTGGGGTCGAAGTGTTGGCTTGGCTCGGGGCAGTGGGGGTCGGCAGCTCCTCGGTCCCGGCCTGGGGTGGGCTGCAAGGAGAAGGCAGGGAGAGTCACCCCGTGTGCCCCGGGGGTCCCACCAGGCTGTGCCCCACAGCCACCCACAGTCCCACAGCTGGAGCTGTGCCTGTCCCACCTCATCTCCCACCCCTGTGTTTTCCCGTGTTTTCCCACAGCCACGGACCTGAGCTGTGGGTAGGGAGCCGTGTCCAGCACCCCCTCAGCAGAGAGGTAGGAGGATGGGGCCAAAGCCTCCTCTTCCTCCTCGTCCTCCTCATCCTCCTCCTGCCGCCGTGGCTTGGCCAGCAGCAGCAGCACCGGGGTCATCCGGGTGAAACATTTGTCATCGGAGCCGAACAGGAGCTGCTGCACCTCCGTGCGGGGCAGGGGGGCACCTGCTGGGGCGACGAGAGGGGAGGGCGTTGGTCTGGAGTCTCCCGCATGTCCCCACCGCCCCTCGTGGGCCTGAGAGGACCCCAAACGCCCAAGCACAGGAGGGCAGGGATGCCGCTGTGCCCGGGGTGCCCCCCGTCCGTACCTCCCGCGCCGCCGTGGATGGCCAGCGAAGCCGAGAAGCGGAGCCGCTCCGCGCTGCGGGTGACCGAGGCTGCGGCGGCTGCCAGGGCCAGGTACTGCGTGTCCCTGGAGAGGCAGAGCCTCTGCGCCGAGGCAGAAGGCACAGAAGCCCCGAGGGCGTGGGTGACAACGTCACGGGGGACACACACGCGTGAGCTCCCCCTGTGGTCCCTGCGGGCTCCGGGTCGCCCAGCCCGCGGTGGCCCAGGGAACAGCGACGTGGAGGGTGGGGACCACTGGGATCTTCGCCCCCAGCCCCAGAGCTGCAGGGAACCCAGTGAACCCCCGGGGGCAGGCGGGGGATCAGGACCCCCAGACCGGGCTGGATACCCCGGGCAGCCCCTCTGGCTCTGCGGGAGCTGGGGACGGGGTAAGAGCTCCATCTTCAGGCACGGCGGGAGCGGGAGACGAGGCGGAGATGCTGGGAGGGGATGGCAAAGGGACTGGGAGGGGTTGGCGAAGGGGCTGGAGGGGGTGACAAAGGGGCTGGGAGGGGATTGTGAATGGACTGGGAGGGGGGAAGGGACTGGGAAGTGAATGGACTGGGAAGGGATAGCAAAGCGACCGGGGGGGGGAACGGTGAATGAATTGGGAGGGGATAGCAAAGGGACTGGGAGGGGATGTTGAATGGACTGGGAGGGGATGACAAAGGCACTGGGCAGCAGAGCCGGGACACCCCTCCCACCCCCCTGTTGCCACCCAGCCCCGGACCCCCGGACCCACCTGGTCCCTCGCCAGCCCCGGGCCGGTGACCAGCAGCTCGCGCGGGTGCCCGGAGCCCTCCCGGCGGCCCAGGTAGAAGAGCATCACGGCCGCCTGCAGCTCTCCCAGCGCCCGGCCCAGCTCCGCCTGGAAAACCAGCTGGAACCGCAGCTTCGCCTGCGCTTCCCACTGCACTGCAACGGGGGAGACACGGCCGTGAATCCCCCCCGGCGCCGCGGGGCTCCGGGGGGGTGAGGAAGGGGCTTCGGGCCGAGCCCTGTCCCCATGCAGGGACCAGAGCACTCGGGACAGGAGCCGACACGGGGGCAGGACGGGCACGGCAAATCCCCGTCCCGGCTCCAGGCAGATGGAGAGCAGGACAAACCCTGCGCCCGGCGAGCAGGGAGCAGCCTCCCCCCAGAGCAGCGCTGCCAAATTCCCGTGGGCAGGTCCCATGGAAATCTGTTCTGCGGGGGCTCGGGGACACTGTGGCCACTGCCCGGGGAAAGAGCCTCTCCCCCATTGCCCGGCACTGCTGAGTTCAGCTGAAAATCTGAATCCCAAGAGAGGAGGAAGATTTCAGGAAAGAAACCATCATGACGCTCTTGTTATGGATTAAATTGGAGGGTGTTACTTGCTCTCCAGCACCGGGATCACCTCCGGGATGGGACAGGGGAATGTGTGTTGAGGTTTTCCCATAAGGCTGAAGGTACAGGAGCAGCCCCACAGCCCCCAGAGTGGGAGATCAGCACGTGCCGGGCTCAGGGCACAGCGGGAGCAGCTGGGTCTGATCCTCTCCTCTCTTCCCAGAGCTGGGATGGGATCCAAACCCGCGGTGTTCAGGCAGAAAGTGAGAAACGCTCATGAAAGCGGAGCAGAAGCCACCAAGAATCGTGGAATGTCCTGAGCTGGAAGGGACCCTCAAGAATCACCAGTCCCACCCCTGGCCCTGCTCAGACACCCCAACAATCCCTCCCTGGGCATTCCCCACTGCAGGGTGGCACCTGGGAGCTGGCCCGAGGCAGGGACAGACGGCAGAGGCACACTGCCATCCTCACCGCTCAACCTCCTCAAAAGCGATCCCAGAAACATTTTGCTCCCTCACTTCGCTGATTATAGAGGGAACCCAACCCCGCAAATTTAATTCTGTGTTTAAATCCCTGACTCAGGGCCAGCAAACAGCATCACCACCCCGAGCCCTGCGCCCTCCCCTCCCTGCTCCACCTGGGAGCCTGCAGGGCTGTCCCACCAACCTTCCTCCAGGTGCAGGACCAGGAATCTCTCCAGCCCCGGCTCCAGCACGTGCTCGTGGATCCTCTGCAGGGGATGGGGAGCAGCCCCCGCCTCCCCGGCCCGGCACAGCCCGAAGGTCCCCGGGAAGTTCCCGTCCCAGCTCCGGCGGTGCCTCAGCAGTTTGATGAAGCCGCTCTCGTAGTGGCTGAGCACACCCACCACCTCCAGCTGCCTCGGGGTGGCCCCGTCCTGCTCCATCCTCACCCTGCACACGGGCCCTTCCAGCCCCCCGAGGGGCCAGGGCTGCGGGCTGGAGCGGGACCAGCCCGGGCCGCCCTCCTCAGCCATTCCCTGCAGGCATTTGGCTCCCGGCTCAGGCTTGGAGAAGAGGCGAGTGGCAGCAGCCCTCCTGGACCTGCGTGCCTCCTGTGAACTTCCATTTCCCACCTTTCTCCCCTCTGCTTCCAGCCCCGGCTCTCCCAGCAGGCTCAGCTCCGTCGGGGAATCCCTTTCCCCTTTCCAGGGCAGGGCTGCAGAGGGGAGCAGCAGCACCAGGCACAGCAGGAGCCCCCCGAGAGCGCTCATGGTCCCACCTCAGCTCTTCCCCGGAGCAGCTCCCGCATCCCAAGCCCTCGGCAGCAAGAGGGAGGACGGCGTCTCCCTTTTAACCGCGGGTGGCCTTGAGTGGCCGAGGCACAACCCCCCCCCCCGCCCCGAGCAGCCCCGGGGCTGTCGCGCCGCAGAGGAGCGAGGGAGGTGGCAAAGAAACTCTTTTTTTGTTCTATTTTTGGGTCTGCAGCTCGTTTTGGAAACGTGCAGAAATCGAAGCTGTGGCGCTCGCTCGTAGGGACGCACGGCCTTGACTCTGGATATTTTCTAAAGGAGGATGAGTGTCTGGAATGGGATCTTCCTGGGGACTGGCACGTACAACCCCACCAGCACCGAAACACCGGGAGGGAAGAGCGAGCCAGAGCAGGAGGAGGGGGACAGGGGCAGATAATGGGCTGAAATAAGTGAATGTACAGAAAGCATTCCCTGTCCTGGCTGGACAACCTTCCCCTCACATCCTGCAGCTCAGACTGGAAAAGGGCATCAACCTGGGAATGACAATCACGGGGGGCCTGAGGACTCTGAACACTCAGTACCTCCCTTAGAAATTATGTACCTCCCTCTCACACACGTGTTGTGGGGACTTTTCCCTCCACGAGGTGCCAGGACTCACTGAACAGCTGGAATTGCCAGTGCCACCTGCCTAAACCATCCTGGAAACCTGCCCTCCACCCAAGGGATCAGGTTTTTTTTGCAAGGGGACATGTCCTGACAAAAAAGTTCCAGACCCTTCCCTGGGTTTCCAAGTCTTCACAGTCTGGAGCTCAGGATCATCAGAGAAGGATGGAGCACCCACACTGGAGCAGGACACGGACACCACAGCGAGGGCTGGAGGAGTCTGAGGTCACTTCTACAGCACCTGACAAAGGCCCCGGAGCTGCTCCCAGGGCTGGAGCCCCTCTGCTCTGGAGCCAGGCTGGGAGAGCTGGGGGTGCTCACCTGGAGAAGGGAAGGCTCCAGGGACACCTCAGAGCCCCTTGCAGGGCCTGAAGGGGCTCCAGGAGAGCTGGAGAGGGACTGGGGACAAGGGCTGGAGGGACAGGACCCAGGGAATGGCTTCCACTGCCAGAGGGCAGGGCTGGGTGGGATATTGGGAAGGAATTGTTGGCTGTGAGGGTGGGGAGGCCCTGGCACAGGGTGCCCAGAGCAGCTGTGGCTGCCCCTGGATCCCTGGCAGTGCCCAAGGCCAGGTTGGATGGGGCTTGGAGCAGCCTGGGACAGTGGAAGGTGTCCCTGCCATGGCAGGGGTGGCACTGGGTGGGATTTAAGGTCCCTCCCAACCAAACCAGTCCGGGATTCTGGGATTCTGGGACTGACTGGGACCCTCTCAGCCCAGCAGCAGAGATGAAAGCTTTGATTCCCCCATCAAGGGGGTGCAGCTGCAGGGCTCCCGTGGCCCCTCAACCAACCAGGACTGGTCAGGAACCCCAGGCCTGGCCATGCCCTCACCCACTGACCCCCCAGCTCAGGGACAGGAAGCTGGGAAAGGCCAGAGAAATGGCACAACTGCTGCTGCTGCTCTTCTATGGGAACCAAGTGACGGCTGGAAGGAAACACTCAGGATAAATAAACCCACAGAGATCTGAAAAGTTGCCCAAACAGAGCTGGCAGTGGGAGGAGGACACACAATAAAATCATGTGACAGCAGGTGCAGACACTTGAAGAATTATAATAATAAACTAGGATTCAGTATCAGTACAGGAGCCTTTCCACGTCCCTGCTCAGTGAATGAACAGAGATGAAGGGGTTTGGTTGAATCAAATCTGATTAATGGGGGGTAATTAATGGGACACTCATCAGGCAGCCTGAGGGGGATACCTCAGGCCAAGACAGTTGATGGGAGATACCCAGTCAGGATGGGGGGTGCCTTGAGATTCCCCCTCCTCTTTGGAGAATTTCCAAAACAACCAGCCTGGGAATGTCTCCTGTACCTACGGGGTGAGGAAAGTGAACCCATGGCAGCACAGGAAACCAGAGGGAAAGGAAAATCCAAAACCTTTTAATGAGCCTACAGAATTCAGTCACATTTCCAGACATACAAAAAGGAACTGTTCCCTGAATCGGGGGGGAACTGCAGTTAAAAAGACACAAATCCCACGGGATGGAGCCCAGGAGGGGCTTCAGTTGGAGGGAGGGGGAGGGGGGATGGTGCCCGGCCCCTCCGTGGGGAGCGGCGGCCGCATCATGGGGGG
>VXAZ01007596.1:163096-181754 GCA_013399875.1 Gymnorhina tibicen
GGGTTACTGGAGAGGGACTGGGAGGGAGGGACTGGGAGAACTGGGTGCCCTGGGTGGGAGGACTGGGGGTGCTGCAGAATCCGGGCTGGGAAAGTGGGAGAACTGGGCGAAGAGGGACTGGGAGAACTGGGGTGGCAGGACTGGGAGAACGGGGAGTGCTGGGAAAGGCAGAGGTGGAGAGGGGTGTGAGGAGGCAGGTGAAGAACTGGGGGTACCTGGGGGGCCCCGACTGCAGAATCAGGACTGGGGTTACTGGGGAAGGACTGTGGAATAGACACTGGGAGAACTGGGCACTCTGGGGCTACTGGAGAATCCGGCTGGGAAACTGGGGGTAGGATCAGGGCAAGACTGGGGGTACTGGGCAGCCTGGGGTGGTGGGGCTGCGGGAACTGGAGAATCACGAGTGGGAAACTGGGAGTAGGAGCAGGGAAGGACTGGGGGTACTTGAAGAGCCCGAAGTGCAGAGTCAGAACTGGAGTTCCTGGGCTGGGGAGGGACTGGGGGAGCTGGGTGGGAGGATTGAGGGTACTGGAGAATCCAGGCTGGGAAACCAGGGGCAGGACCAGGGCAGGACTGGGAGCACTGGGCAGAGAGGGGGGGTAGGGCTGGCTGTACTGGGTGGGCAGGACTCGGAGTGCTGGGAGGACTGGGGACAGGCAGACTGGGAGGGCTGGAGTGTGGTAATGGGGAGCAGGAGGGGTGGGATCCAGTCTGGGCGTGGAGGGAGGTTCTGGGGCTGGGCTGGAGCCAGGGAGAGCCCACGAGGGACCAGGGGATCTGGGGCAGGAGCCCTTCCCTGGAACCTCCAGCAAACTCCCTCGCAAACCAGCCCTGGAGCGCTGCGCTCGCTCCCTTGTCCTGGGCCTTTCCTTCTCTGAGGGCCTGGTGGACTTCGTCCCTCGGAGGTGACGTCTGTGCTGACAGCTCCAGGCAGGGCTCCCGGGATCTGGAGCTTTTCCTGGAGTGCCCGAGGCCCTGCTGGTGCTGCTGCTGTGAGCTCTGACTGCCCGGGAGCTGCTGGAGAAGCTGCTCGGGGGCTTTGTCACCCTGAGGCTGCTCAGACACTGTCACCCCGAGGCCACTCTTTGGGGGAGCAGTTTGGGGTGGGTGCAGGGGGTGCTTTGGTGGCATCAGTGCCGTGCTGGGCCCTGGCAGGGGTTTCCCTCTGCTCCTGTGCCCGCTGCCCCAGCCCTGCCCTGACCCCTCCTGTCCCTGGAGTGCTGAAGAAGCGCCTGGTGAAGCTCGTGGTGAACTTTCTCTTCTACTTCCGGACCGATGAGGCCGAGGTAGGGACTGGCCCTCGTGGGTGGGGCTTGTTCCCCTCCTTCTTTCTTCTTTTTCTGTGCGTGGATTGTGTGGGCTGGGAGAATGGTGCTGGGACAGAGCTGGAGCAGTGTCCACCTTTCCTCTGCCATCAGCTCAGCAGGGCTCCAGGAGAGCTGGAGAGGGACGGAGGGATGGGACAAGAGGGAATGGCTTCCCAGTGCCAGAGGGCAGGGCTAGATGGGATATTGGGAAGGAATTCCTCCATGTGAAGGTGGGATGGGGCTGGAATGGATTTCCCAGAGCAGCTGTGGCTGCCCCTGGATCCCTGGCAGTGCCCAAGGCCAGGTTGGATGGGGCTGGGAGCAGCCTGGGACAGTGGAAGGTGTCCCTGCCTGTGGCAGGGGGTGGGACTGCATGGGCTTTGAGGTCCCTTTTAATCCAAGGAGTTCTGTGACATTCAAGGTAAATCAGGTTTTCAGTCCCTTCCCTGCTGCCTGATTTGCTTCTGGCACGTTGTGTCACCTGGACAAGGGTTTCCTGAGGTTGCTCTTGCTCATGGCCAGTGTCACCCGCTGTCCCCACGTCCTTGAGTAGTACCTGGAGGTTTTTTGTTCATCCTGAGCTGCTGCAGCTCCCCTCACACTGCTGAACCTCTCGCAAGGCTCCAGGACAGCCCTTACACAGCTCAGTGTGGGTCACTCTGGGTGTCACAGTAAATGTTTTGTCCTTCTTTGATTTAAAGAGTAGAAGTTCTTCACTGCCAGCACAGAGTGGTAAAGGCCAGGCTGAATCTGAGCCAGCAGAGGTGATTAACACCTAATTAACAAATGCAAAGTGCTCCAGGTGAGACTGGCACGAGGAGGTTGCAGTCAGAGTGAATTATTTAAAAACAGAACCAGGTTGTGAAACTTGCTGAAAGGCTCCAGGGAAGCGCTGTGGGTTCAGCCCTCGTGGTGCTGGGGGCACCGTGGGTTGAACCCTCTCTCCCTGTGTTTTCCAGCCCATTGGAGCTCTGCTGCTGGAGCACTGCAGGATCACCAAAGAGGAGGAGAACGTTTTCTCCATCAGTGAGTGCTGCCTGCGCGCCCCTTTGCCTTCCGCTCGTGGCACGTGGGAAAGGGAATGTTTCACTGCTCAGCTCCTGCTTGTCCCTGTTTCTCTGGTGACTGTGGGGACAGCTCAGCCCTTCCCCTCCTCCGTGGGGTCACTGCCCCCAGCCCTTCTCCTCTCCCTTAGGTGGGGGTTGGGCTCTACTCCCAGGGAGCGAGGGACAGGACAAGAGGAAATAATCTCAAGTTGTGCCCAGGGCAGGTTTAGGTTGGATATTGGGGAAAATTTCTTCACCAGAAAGGTTTGGAAGCACTGGCACAGGCTGCCCAGGGCAGTGGTGGGGTCACCATCCCCGGGAGTGTTGAGAAAAGGTGTGGGTGTGGCACTTGGGGACAGGGCTGAGCAGTGACCGTGGTGGTGCTGGGCTGATAGCTGGACTTGATGATCTTAAAGGCCTTTTCCAACTTCAGCAGTTCCAGTTCCTCAGCCTTTCCCCTCCTCAGCTGCCAGCTGTCCCTCACTGTGCCTGCGGCCCATCCCGAGGAGGTTGCAGGGGTGTTCCATGGCACAGCCTGTGGGATTTGCACAGCTGCACGTGCAGAGCAGCACCAGCAGCGGCCAGACCCCGCTGGGTGCCTGTGGAATCCCTCGGGGAGGGTGGTTGTTGACAGATCTGTGCTGTGCTGCTGCATTTTATCCAAAAAAAGCCCCTGCAGAGGCTCAGATAAAGCTGCTCCAGCCCCGTCCTCCCCTGTGTTTGTCCTTGTGGCGATACCACGGCTCCAGCTGGGCCGGCTCCCCTGGGAGCCGCCTTTCATCCCGCAGCTCTTCCCCGTGCCAGAGGTATGTGGCCACAATAACAGGATGTTTCTCCAAGGCCGTCCCTGTATCTTTTGGCCTGGCTGCCAGGCACAGCTGTGGCTCTGCTCTGTGCTTCCAGAGGACCCTCAGACAGCCTGAGCACACCGAGCCCCGAGCGCCACGGGCTGGGTTTTGGGGCTTTGGGGATGCTGGGAGCTCTGTGGGTGAGGATTCCTGAGCAGGGTTAAACCCAGCAGTACCTGGGGTCAGGATGTGTCCACAGCACACCCTGAGGGGTTGGTGCAGCCTGGCCCAGGTGCTTGGCGGCAGCAGCACCCCAAGGGTCTGCACAGAGCAGAGCTCTGGGGACAGGAATTGGTGGCATGTCCTGGCTCCTGAAGCACTGGAGTGGCACCAGGACCTGCTCTCCATGGTGGGAGTGCCATGTGAGCACCACATTCCCGAAAGCCTCCAGCAAAGGCAGCTCAGGGCCTGCTCCCAGTGCAGTTTGCCTCCTCCTGGCTGCTCCTTGCAGGTGTCCCAGTTCCTCTCTCAGGGCTGTTTCCAACTTTGATTTAAATCCCTGGTGACTTTGCAAGGAGCCTCAGGGCGTCAGTCCTGGCCGTGTTGGTCCAGTTCAGTTCACCCTCAGTTTGGGAAACAGGCTAGACCTCTTCCCAAAGTCTTTGGCTGCTGTAAGCTGGGAAATGCTGTGGGCAGCTGCTCCAGGCACCCAGAGCCACCCAGGGAATGGGAGAGGGGCTGGAGGTTGGAATTACAGACTCGTTCCCAGCTCATCTTAGTTAACAGAGCTGCTAATTGTGGCCTGGCAGAATCTGGGGGATGGAAGCAGGGGAGCACCAACAGCTCTGCCAGGACCTGCCTGGAGCCTTTTCCTTGTCCCTGGCAGGTTTCATCGAGGAGCCAGAGAGGAAATACTGCTTCGAGTGTGCCACAGAGGAGCAGTGCCAGGAGTGGGTCGAGGCACTCAAGAGAGCCAGGTGGGATGAGCCCTCGGAGCCAGGGCAGTGCTGGGGGCTCCAGGCTGTTTCCTGGGATCAGGAACTGGGAGGGCAGCGCTTGTCTCCTCCCAGACCAGCTTCCCTCCAGCTCTAAATAGCATCTGAAACTTCCCCACATCCTTCTCTGCTCAGCCCTGCCCGTGCTCTGTTCCTGTCTTGCAGCTACGAGTTCCTGAGGAGGAGCCTGATTTTCTACCGGAACGAGATCCAGAAGATGACAGGGAAGGTGAGTGAGTCCCTGCAGGCCCTTCTCAGGTGGTGGCTGATGGGTTTGGGGTCCTGCCCAGGCTGTGTGTGGGAAGGAGATCCCAGATCCTGTAGGGAGCCGTGGTCTCCACAGCCAGACCTGAGCACCTTCCCCTGGGTGCTCACCCCCACCCTGGTGCACACATTCCAGTGCTGGAGCGGCCCAAGGTTTTGAGCTGACAGGTCCAGGGCTGGCCTGGCCTCCCAGGGGTCTCTGGACCAGCTGCCACCAGCCCTGGGCAGATCCATGGGTGGAGATGCTGCTCACCCCCTGCCAGGTGCTGGGAGCATCCCTGCTCCCAGGAGGGGGGTGGCTGTGGCTCCGCTGGACCTCGGGTCCCTGCTGTGTCCTGTGCATCCCGAGGGCTGCTGGGCTTTTGTCTTCATCTCACTGGTGCCTCCCTGTGCTCCCTGCCCTGCAGGACCCCCTGGAGCAGTATGGGATCTCCGAGGAAGCTCGTTTCCAGCTGGGAGCACACAGGCAGTAACCCCCTCACCTGGCTGGCGCTGGCTCCTGGCTCCACCCCACCCCCTGGGAAGGACAGCGACCACGTGACTTTTTTATTTATTACCCAAATCGTTTTGTATGATTTCTTTTTAAGGGAATTCGTTGCACATTCCCAGTTCCCCGGCTGGGGAGGCTGAGCTGCTCCGTGGATGCTGCAGTGGGAGCAGAGCCCCCCAGCCCTGGGGTGAGCAGAGGCAGGGACTGACAGAGCTCCCAGCACCTGCTCTGCTCCAGGAGCTGCTGGGGCCACCCTGAGCCAGATCCAGCCTTTCTCCTGCTCCTCCCTGTCCCGAGGGGGCTGCTCTGCTTCCCTGGCTCAGGATCCTCCCCGGAGCCATGGGGCCATCCCTGCTGTAAGAGGATGTTGTGACTGATGCATTCCTGGGCTCCAGGGTTAACCCCCTCCTGCCTCTCCTGCTCCTGGGGAGCAGGAGGAGTGGGAATTCCTCCAGCTCAGCCACAGTTCCAGCTGATGGAGAGGGGCACCCGCTGCCCTGTGCCAAGGCAGCAGCCCCGTGCAGCCACAGCCTTTTGGGGTCTTCTCTTCTGTCATTCCCGGGGCTGGATAAGCCCCTCCAAAGGAACAAAGCTGCAGAACACGAGGGAACAAAGGCAGGGAGAGATCCCCGTGTGATCCTGCCTGCCTGCAGAGCTCTGCAGTGCTCCAGCTTCCCAGGGAGGAGAGCCAGATGGAGAGGCTGGCAAAGGCAGGAGCTGCAGGACATGTACCAGCTCAGCCGGGCATTAACCCTTCATTCCCTGAGCCACTGCCGCAGCTTTTCTCTCCTCTCTGTGTCCAAAAAACTGTGCCAAGGTCACAGTGAGCTGCCAGGGAACCGGGGCTGGAGATAAGGATTAGGAACAACATCCCCATGGGATCAGCCCCGGCTCCGGCTGCACCAAGGAAAACTGCCCAGAACTGAGGGCTGGAGGACACTCCCCACACCCAGGGCTGCAGCAGGCCCAGATTCCCAACTGCCAGAGCAGCTTCCCTGGAACCAGCCTGGGAAAACACTCAGGAAAGGCCCCATGGAAGGTCTCAGGTGTCACTGTCAGGTGTTGCTGGCAGCTGGGGCAGGGGCTTGGCCTGAGCTTTGGGAGCTGCAGCTCTGGGTGTTGTTCCCCTCCAGCTGTCCAGCCCAGGGAGGGGGTGCAGCAGCCTCTGAGCTGGGATTGAAGGGAATTTTGGGGTCTTTTCCTCCTTGGCTGGAAATTAATGCCCAAAGCAGAGCCCACACTGCAGCCTTTGGGATCCTGGTGTTCCCTCTTACCTCATGCAGCTGAGTACCAGGAGAGTGACACCTGTCACTGATGCTTTAGTCACAATCTCAAAGCTGAGATTTTTCCCTCCCCAGATACTCCCTGTCCCTTGAATCATTCCAGGTGCTTGCTCCAGAAATTACCAAAATCAGCCGAGGGCAGCAGGGAGGGAGCAGAGCCCGGGGGGGGTTGCAGACAGATGGCAGCTCCAGGGGCAGCAGCAGCGAGGGATTAAGTGCAGGAACACACAGGAGCTGTGCTTTAGGGAATCAGTATCCTTGGATGACTCCAAAGTGCATTTTAATCCTGCCCAGCCTGCACTTTTACCACCCAGAGCTGAGTTCTCAGCTGGGCCTGCAAATGTAGCAAAGGTGTCAGCTGTGCCTTGCAGGACTCCTGGCCGGGCACACCTGACCCCCCAGTGCCACCTTGCAGAAAATGGGTGTTTTATTTGCTGTTCCAGGGAACAGTTGGGTGAGCAAGAGCAAAGCCCAACACCGATTTAAATGTTCCTCACCAATGACATTTCTTTACTGAATGTACAACAAAAGCTGTGAAGAGTTGCCAGGGCCGGGCCAGGCCCAGGGACTCAGATCCATTGTAGGGCAGGGCTGGGACACGGGGTGGGATTAGGGGGATTTAGGGAGGATGGTACTTTGTAGAGACTTTGAAATCTGCATCAACTGCTGGTGATTTACAGACAATTGCTCGTTTTTCACACTCTGATGACTTTGCTTGTTGTGTTCCAGTGAGAGCTGGGTCCAGGCTCCCTGAGAGCCAACTGAAGCCATGTCTCTGTTGTACAGTGAACATTCCCAATAAATCCTGTTTTAATCTTTGTGATGGTCAGAGCCGTTCTACAACACCAAAACCTTCCTGGGAGGGGTGGCTGGAGCCAGCTCAGGGTCCTGCCCAGGTGTGGTTCCTGCTCAGGAGCCAGCTGGGGGTGGCTGAGGGGGCTTTGGAGAGGCTTTTTCATACAATCAGAGAGAATAGTTTGGGTTGGAAAGGACCTTTAAAGGTCAAGTCCAACCCACGTTTTTGGCACTGCAGCCAGGGCAGTGGCTCTGGTGCCAAACCTGTGCTGGAGGAGGAGCGGGGTCAGGCTGTGGCTGCGGCCCAGCAGAGCCCAGGGCTGGGGGGCTCTGGGTGCAGCTGGGGCTGTGTCTGCTTTTAAATCCTGCAGGGAATGAGCTCAGGAAGTGCTTGTGGCCTCCAGCCCCGAGGTTTGAACACATCCCTGGCTGCCCGTGGGTTTGTTGCAGCGGTGCCACTGCTGGCTAAAAGGGAACAAAGCTTGGGGGGCTTGGGAATCATGGAAGGATTGAGGTTGGAAAAGAGCTTTAAAAAATCATCAAGTGCAACCATGACCCACCACTGGCCACGTCCCCAGGTGCCACATCCACACTTTGAGCACTTCCAGGGGTGCTGACTCCACCCCTGCCCTGGGCAGCCCCTTCCAATGCTTCACCACCTTTTCAGAAAGGAAATTTTCCCAATATCCAACCTCAACCTCCCCTGGCCCAGCCTGAGGCCGTTCCCTCTCCTCCTGTCCCTGTTCCCTGGGAGCAGAGCCCGACCCCCCCGGCTGCCCCCTCCTGTCAGGGACTTGTGCAGAGCCACACGGGGCCCCCCGAGCCTCCTTTTCTCCAGGCTGAGCCCCTTTCCCAGCTCCCTCAGCTGCTCCTGGGGCTCCAGCCCCTTCCCCAGCTCCATTCCCTTCTCTGGACACACTCCAGCCCCTCAGTGTCCCTTGATGGGCCCGGAGCTGTCCCCAGGCCCTGCTCTCCCTCCCCAGTGCCGAGCACAGGATCCCCAACCCAAAGCTGAAGGTGGCACCTGCTTCAGGGGTCCCTGTCCCTCTGTGCCCCCCCCAAAATCCCCAAACCCCATTTCCCTCCTGGTCCCAGCCCGTCCTGCTGAGGCAGTGAAAGGCCACAAGAGCTCGGTGTATTAAAATACAGACACTTTAATATAAAGACAAAACTTCAAAGCATCGTTTCAATTACAAATCAAGGGAGACACGAGAAATTAAGTGGAGGGAGGGGAGCAAAAACTAACTCTTACATTGTGGAGAATTAGAAAGGCAGGGTGGAAATATATATATTATACATACATATATACACACCAGAATTCACACTACTGCTATGCAGGAATGAAAGGAATGACAGGACAACTTACCAGTATAAAAAAAAAAAAAAAAAAAAACCAAAAAAAAAACAACAAACAAAAAAAAAAAAAAAAAAAATTAGGGGAAGTTTGAATTTTAAAAAATTAAGTTTAAANCTATGCAGGAATGAAAGGAATGACAGGACAACTTACCAGTATAAAAAAAAAAAAAAAAGAAAACCAAAAAAATAACAACCAACAAAAAAAAAAAAGATAAATTAGGGGAAGTTTGAATTTTAAATAATTCAGTTTAATAGGCTAAATTATATAAACTAATTCCTATTCACTAGGAAACATCCCATATCACTGTCCTAAGAAAATGGGTTTTTCAAAAAATCCATTGAAAAATGGATTTTTATTAGTAGTTAAAAGTTTACTAATCAATTCCTGAGCAACAGCAACCTCATCATCTACTGCTTTCCCCATCCAAGTCCCACTCAGCGAGGGCAGGCTCTCACTCCTAAAAACTTTAAGTAGAACAGAGACCTAAAAAGTTGGGTTTTAATTGGAAATCGATCACTTCAAAGATTAATAGGTTAAAAAGCCAAGCAGGATGGATCAACCCATTCCACCTTTTCCTCAATAACTCCAGAGACGAAACCTTTTAAAAAAATTATTTGACTGCACCAGAAAAGCAACCAGATGTACCTCGAGAAAACCAAAGGATCACAAACCTGAGAACTTCAGGGTTAGCATTGTCAAACTTGGAATTTTCGGATGTGATTTTGTTTTTACACCGTAAAGAACTCAAGGAGCCCTTCAGGAAGAAGGTCCCAAACAGCAAAAGTACTGGAGAATTATTTCCCAATTTTTTTTGTCTCGGGTTTAAACCCTGAAGTTCCCAATAACAGCATCTTTCAATGCAATATTCAGTCTAAATAGATATTTATATATTTATAATGTATAAGGATAAATAAAATATGGCACAACAACATTTTGAAACTGGAACTCCAGCTTTTAGTGAAAACCTGATCCGCAAATGGAGCGGAAAATGGAAATGGAGCAAAAAAAAAAAAGAAGAAAAAAACCCTTTAAAACCAGTAAAACTTCAAATACTCATACACTGACTGCACATCTGTGCTCCCAAAACTCCAATTCCTGTGATTTTTCCTCAGTGCTGCAAAGATAGTTCACAAAAACACGGCGTAGTTTCTGCTCCCCGAAAGGATTTTGGGTTCACGGCCCTGTCCGAGGCCCTCCCCTGCTCCCAGCCCTTAATCCTCCCTGTGCTTTTGGCTCAGGCAAAACAACAAGAAAAGCAGAATTTTCCAGGGCAGCCGCTCCTGGGAGCTGGGATCACTCCAGGGTGGAGTCATCCAGGACAGAACCCAGGGAGAATGCCCAGGTTTGCACGCCCTGGGTCAGAGGGCGAATTCCAGCCCCGAAAGCGCACGGATCCTGACCGAGCAAAGCCCCCTGGGCTCCAGCACCGGCACAACCACGGAACCTGGGAATGGCTGCTCCAGGAGCGGCTCCGCGGGGCCAGGGACCCCGGGCCGGGCAGTGCAGGCGTCCCCAGGGCTCGGGGGTGCTCCGGACCCGGCTGAGGAGGGAAGGGAGGGCCTGGGAAGGCTGAGCAGGGACGGGAATCACCTTCGGCAGCCTGAGGACAGCTCCCGGCGCTGGGAGTCTCCTCTCCATGCAATCAGCAGGACCTGGAGCGGGGCAGGGGAGCAGGAGCATCCCGAGGGTCCCACAGGTCCCCAGTGCCAAAGGGGGGCCCTGAAGGGACTCGGAGGAGCTGGAAGCGCTGGGGTCCCCCCCGAGCCAGGGCTGGGTGTTCCCAGCAGCTCTGCACCCTGGGACTCTCCCTGCCACCACTCCCTCGGCCTCTCCTCTGCCTGGACTCTCCTCCGAGTGGAAAAATAACGGGTGGGGGGAGCAGACGCTGCTTTCTGAACTCACAGTCCCAGCAAGAACCAAACCCCAGGCTGCCTGTCCATGGCCACAAGAAAAGACCTTCCCCTGGCAGGGGCAGCCCAGCAGAACAGGAAGATCCAGGGTTTTCCAAGGGCAGGTTGGGATGAGATGGAACCAATGACCACGGGAGTAAACCCACTGTGGTGGGGAGCACCTGAGCTGCCAGTACCCCACAGCGCTGGCGTGGAGGTGCAGGAGCAGCAGGTGAGGCAGGTCTGGCTCTCACCCAGCTCCTCCCGGATGTGTCTGTGCAGGGAATCAGAACAGTTTGGAAAGACTGGAAAGCACCTTTAAAGGTCATTTAGTCCAACCCCAAAGAAGGAGGTTGAAGTGACCCCAACACCTCTCAGAAGGAAACCTGTCCCCAGCGGGGTGAGGGCAGGGACGGCCCCGAGCAGCCCTGGAGCAATGCTCCAACTGGAGATGTTTCCAGTGGGATGGAAGAGCTGATCAGGCTGGAAACCCTTCCTCTCCAGGCTGCAATTGCTCAAGTGACTTCCTCAAGGATCAAGTTTGACTAAAGAAAGAAGAAAGTGACTCAGCGCTTGAACTGAGCGTGACCCAGAGCTGGGCGAGTTTCACACCAAGGAGTCCTGGGGATTTGGAATCTCTGGATTCAGAAAGAGATGAGTAAATCCATTCATGACCAAGTGATGTCACATTCCTGCCTGGGGGACTTCAGGGGCTGTGGGTGTGATCCCAGACTCAGACCCTCCAAGCTCGGCTGGATCCCAGCAGCGAGTCCTGGCACAGGGGGAATCCCACCTCCCGTGCCAGGCTGAGCCTGCAGCCAAACCCCAGCCAAGAGCAGGGGGAGTACAGGGCGTGCACTGCAAGATGGAAGTGCTGTCCCCACCAGCAAGGAAGGAGAAGAGATGGAAGCACAAGAATTTCTGATCTGTCTGGTGGAGGAGACACAAATTCCTGCTGATAGAAGGAGCTGGAGATGACGCTCGGTCCCGGAATGCCAAGGGACAGTGGGGATGTGCTGCACTCCCTGCTGCTTCCCTAAAAAGCTGCTTCTCCTTCTCCTCTCTCCCACTGCATCCACAACTGAGACGAAGATGTTCCCTGGCTGTCCAGACCGATCCACACCTTCCTACAGGGAATGGCCTCGTTTGTGCCAAGCCAAGAGGTGATGGAGGGACTCCCCCACATTCCCCTCATCCCTCGCACCAGCTCGGATCCAGCCTCTCCATCCTCAGCAACCCAACTGCTGGGTGTCCCCACGCCCCTGGCTGATGGAAGAAGAATTGCTGCTCAGTGACTCATGTGCAGCAAATCTCAAATTTAGGTCCGGTGCCTTTGGAGCCCTCCCAGCACCGTGGGTCCCAGGGGACTGGGCCTGGCGAGCCAGAGGTGGCAAATCCCCAAGAAAGGAAGAGCCCACGCAAGCCTTGTTCCTCAAGGCTGACGCTGAGCAGCAGGGACAGGTTTTCCTCAGCACAGCACTCAGGAAGTTCCATTTGTTTGGCACAGACGTGCTCCAAGATGTGTTTTGGCTTCCTGGCGAGTCCCTCGCTGGCAGCAGGGGCGTGGAGGAGGGGGAGCCGTGTGACAGCCCCGGAACGGCGGGACCCGGCACCGGCAGGATGTGGGAATGCGGGAGAAATTCTCTTGTTTTGGAACTGTTTGGCTTTGATTGCTCCAGAGGTTCTTCAGTTATTGCAAACAGGTTTCAGCTTCTGGCTCGGTGTTCCAGCAGCGGGGTCACGGCTGTGGCCAACGCGGATCAGATCCCACAAGCTCCAAGGTCTGCCTGCAGCCAGGTGAAAGCTCTTCCCAGTGTGCACACAGAGGAGTAACAGACCTCGATGAGCCTCCAGGTCCCTTCCAACTCAGGATGTTCTGTGATTCCACGATTTCAAGCTGAGCTTGCCCCGGATCACGGCAAAGCAGTAAAAGGTCAGGGAGAGGGAAGACAAAACCAGGAATCTCTCGGCAGAAACATCTCCCAGCTCAGTGCCGAGGCACCGGTCCCAAACTGCACCCATGGCTTCCCACCTCAGTGCTGAGCAGGCACCCTCTGGAAGCACCATTTGGGAATTGCTGCCAGGAGCAGCTCCAGTGCAGGGCCTGGGGTGGGGGGAAGACACCGGCAAGGCCGGAGCAGCTCCAGATTCCAGCGGTGTGGAGTGCCAGGGTGGGAACAGGCTGGGAGCAGCAGGCACTGGGACGCCAGCGGGCAGTGGGGCACAGGCAGGGGAAGGCTGATGCTCAGGCAGACTCGATCCCTTCCCAGGAATCCCAGAGATTCATTCGTGGTTCTGGTTTCCTTGGGCCTTCCCGGATGACGCCTGAAGAAGTCACAGAACCCTGGGGGGTTGGAAGTGGCTGGGTCACAGCCGAGTGCCGAGTCCAGGGGCTGTGCTGCCCATTCCCAGGGCTGCCCTGAGCCAGCCCTGCCTGGGACGCTGGCTGCCCACCCCAGCGGTGACCAAAGGTGACGCCGAGGGACAGACGGGCTTTGCCTTTCCACAACACCCACCAGAGAGCAGGTGACAAACTCCTCACCCAGGGCCTTTGCTCCAAAGGGTCCTGGAATCACAGAATTGTTCAGGTTGGGAAAGATCTTTCACATCAGCGAGTCCAGCTGTGAGCAGAGCGAGCCCAGGCCACCCCTGACCTCTCTGACAGCTCAGTACATCATTCCCACAAGGATCTGTCCCTCCTCATCATCCAGGGAGTGCCAGGTGCCAGCAGGGTGACACGGGTGACACAGAGCAGTGCCAGGAAGCACAGAGGGTTCCATGGAATCTGAGGGTTGGTTCCTTCTCCAGCACAGATCCTTGAGTGCCCTGGGCACCAACCAAACCAGGACAAGGGATGGCAGCCGAGTTTTCCTCCTGGATCTCTGTGGTTGGAGGCGAAGGGAGGCCCAAGAGCTCCAAGGGGAACCATGTCCTGCTCCCTCTGCAGGAAAGGATCTGATCACATCAGGGGGATGAAAAGCTTCTACTCACATTTCCTCCTCTCTCTCTCTCACCAGAGATATAAACGATGGGGGAGAGGTAATTAGGAAATTAATTAAGGCTGCTGCCCCTCCAGCAATCACTCATTTGCAGTCTCCAGAGGCCCCAGCACTCTGCTGTGTGCTGGGGAAGAAGCTGGAGCTGCCCAACTCCCAGCTGCAAAACAGCTGGGTTACATTGTGCTCCTGGATTCCAGGACATACACTGTGTTTGGCTCCTACTAGAAGCTACTGGATGTTCCTCAGCTCTCACCCTCCAAGCATTCCTGCCCTTTTTCCAGCTCTTCCTCGTGCTGCCAGTCCCTCAGCAGGACACACCCTGCCCCACACACGAAGCAGAAAACATCCAAAATGCCCCCAATTCCCGGGGGTTTCAGTCCCTGCCCTTCCCAGTGGATAAGGAGGCAAAGGCAGACCCCCACAACCTGCACACAGAGGCTCCTATGGAAGACACACAGGAATCAACAAAACAACTGCACTTGGTCCTAAATCTCTCCCAAGACTGCCCAGGATGAGAACCGAACCCTGCAAAGGGTGGGAGCTGCTGCAGCCCCTCACCCCCTCTCCAAACACTCCCAGCCCTCCTGAATCCAGGCAGCAGGAGGGCACAGGGACCTCACTGACCCCAAACCCAGAGGCAGGAGCTGAGCAGCTCTTTGTGAGCCCGGGATGCTCCATGGAGCTCCTGCCAGTGCCTGATTGCTGCAGTGGGAGACTCACCAGGGAGCACCAGAAGGGATTTAAGGACATAGTGTTGCCCCTCTGAGCACCAGGGCCAGCAGGGAGGTGTTTCCCTAAGCCTGAATGGGATTTTTTTCCAGTCATTTTGCTGTTGCAATCCCCTTTCCACTGCAGTTTCCTTCATTGGTGCTTGGCCCAGGCTGAACTCAGACCAGCCTGATTTCCACTTAAATGGATCCTCCTCCTCACTTTGTGCACTTGAATAAATAAGTTTCTACAGGTTTATTGTGCATTGTACAGCCTAAAAATAAAGGAAATAAAAGTACAGGGAACTCATGAGACCTCCATAAAATCGGCCCTCCCTGCACGCACGACACCGAGCCACGCCACAGTCCCTGCCCCGGGGGGGACAGTGCAGCACGGGCAGCCAGCTCGGGGTGTTTTTGTGAACTACCATTCGAGAACCTTCCCCAAAGCAAAGGAACACGAAAGCAAAAATGCACCTTGGCAACCCACAGACACGGCCGAGCCGGGCCCGAGTCAAGTATCAAAACCCTCCCGAGGAACGCGCGGTGCTCGGGGCGGAGAAACCCCGAGCTGGGCAGGGCAGAGCCCGCGCCCCGCGCAGGGACAGAGCACAGCTTCGGTGCCCCCCGCGCTGGGAAAGGGCTGCACGGACACCCCTGAGCGCACACCCTGCTCACAAAGCCCCACGAGCGAGTTTCCAGACCAGCTACCAAAATTCACAGTGACCCGAGCGCCACCAGCAACCGCCAATGGCCCGGGGAAAGTAGTTTGGATGGGGCAGGACTTGGATTGCTCCTGTTCCAACTGTGCCGCGTGCGCCGTGCCCGCCCAGGCTGCTCCAGAGGGGGCACAGAGCCCTCGTTAGTCACAAACTCCACTAAAACCCACCCAGTTAAAAAGCGCCTGGCTCAGTCCAGATCAGACCCCCGGGGAGGAGAATTCCTTCCTCTGTCGCTCCCCCTGCAAGCGGATTTTGGGATCTGAACAGAGTCAGGGGAATAAATAATCTGCAGACCTTTAAGAACTGGGTTTGGCATTGGTCAACTCCCCAAAATCAGCACCAAGGATTCAAACCAGAGGCACAGTTCTGACGGACAAAATAGCACCGAGGAGGCTCTTTTACATCTCTGCTGGTGTGCCAGTCCTTTAGTATTCAGAGGATTTAATAATAATAACAACTTGTATTTATGAGTCTAGGTGGAATAAAATAAGTCAAAATTGTTTTCACTTTAAAAAAAAGATAAATACTTTATCTAAACTATCAACAATACAAACTGGAGCTTTAAGCATTTCTTTTGCCTTTTCTTTTTTTTTTTTGCCTTTTTTTTCTTTTTTTTTACTCAGATTCACAGTAAATATTTGCTCTGTTGTTTAGGTCTTTTTTATGGTTTTTATTTTGTCCAGTAGTAAGAGAGTAGAAACCCCTGCACAGGCCAGGTGAGCACCTTTCAGTGGAAGCCGAGTGAAGTTGGTCCACGTTGTCCTTGCATAGGTCACATTGGGTTGAGGTAGAAATCCTAGTTACCTGCACAACAGGAGGAGAGGAAGAGACTCATCTAAATAAAAAGGCAAAAATCTGCTGTGTTGTTAGATGTGTCAGTCATTCCTACAGTGCTCCAAGACCTCCTCAGGTGAAGCAAATCTTGACCCAATCCCAGTTAGAGGAAAGGATGGATCTTCCAAGGGACACAGGGCCCCTCCAAACGCTGCAGCTTTTCAAGCTGTGACTGTGTTGAACTCTGTCCTATGGACTGACATCAAGTGGGGGGGGGAAGAATAAAAAAAGGTATTTCTCCCCTCAGTATTTCACCTTTTTATAGCACAAGTTAATCTGCTTTGAGTTTTGTTATAGTTGTGGGGGAGGGACATTATGGATCGTGGGATGGTTTGGGTTGGAGGGACCTTAAAGCTCATCCCATTCCACCCCTGCCATGGGCAGGGACACCTTCCACTGTCCCAGGCTGCTCCAAGCCCCGGCCAGCCTGGCCTTGGGCACTGCCAGGGATCCAGGGGCAGCCACAGGTGCTCTGGGCACCCTGTGCCAGGGCCTCCCCACCCTCACAGCCAACAATTCCTTCCCAATATCCCATCCAGCCCTGCCCTCTGGCAGTGAAAGCCATTCCCTGTGTCCTGTCCCTCCAGCCCTTGTCCCCAGTCCCTCTCCAGCTCTCCTGGAGCCCCTTCAGGCCCTGCAAGGGGCTCTGAGGTGTCCCTGGAGCCTTCTCTTCTCCAGGTGAGCACCCCCAGCTCTCCCAGCCTGGATCCACAGAACAGAAGCAAAGCAGGTTTAGTCCCAAACTTTTAGTCCCCAATTCCTGGTTCTAGCCCTGGCTCCCCAAGGACTGAGCACATCTGTTCTCACTGAAGTCAAGGACGCTGCTCAAACACCTCACAGCTAGGCTCAAGTCACAGGGCTTGGGATCACAACCTCCTCTGGTACCACCAGTTTTGCTCCACAACCCAGCTTTGGCACCCAGCTACTCTCCTACAAGTCCCTTTTGTGCCTCGCCTTTATTTTCAGTGGTTTTCAGTGGCAGGGACTGTCCCACCTGAGGGATCCTAGTCCAGGACGGTCTCAGGTCCAGGTAATTCCAGCAGAGACTCTCACACTGCTGTCACTACACAGACCCCGAACTGACCCTCCTCACCATCCCCATCCTGTCTCTATTCAGGGTTTTCCAAGCCCACACCTCTCTGCTGGCACACAAAGCCCTTCCTCGGCCTCCCTTCCCTG
This sequence comes from Gymnorhina tibicen, assembly GCA_013399875.1. NCBI lineage: Eukaryota > Metazoa > Chordata > Aves > Passeriformes > Artamidae > Gymnorhina > Gymnorhina tibicen. The sequence goes on from VXAZ01007596.1 coordinate 179,752, forward strand.
CGGGGAAGGACCTGGCAATACTTACGTGCCTCCCAAAAGCCTAACCAGGGGTTTGTGGTGTCTGAGGAGGAATTTGATGAGGAAGACACTACACACAATGCACAGAGGCTCTCTCAGGTATGTTGTAAATGAGTTTTATAAGCAGCAAAGTGCGTTCAGCCACGTTTGTAGCTTTGGTACCAGTGGACAGCAACAACATCAAAGACCTACAAGGAAAGCACGGAGCCAGCTCCGGGGCCGGACACGCTGGATGCGCTTGGCAAGCACGAGTTGGTACAGCAGGATTGCCACAGAGTGTTTGCATGAACCACAGTACCCAGCTCTGTGGAGGTACAGTTTATTCTGGAGTTGCTCTAGAGACAGTTCCATCAACCCCTGCTTCAGGAGAAATGCACACGGCCTCCAGAACCCTCCTCTCCTCTGCCCTGGCCTCTGCCAAGCATGGAGGATCCCACTTCCCCCTGCACATTCCCTGTGCTCCCAGGGCTTGTGGGCATAGGGAAAACATCTGCTGAGACTGTTCCTGCCAGCCCTGGCAGCAAGTCCAGCACAGGGAAGCAACAGGGGAGTCACAGCCCTTCTCTGCTACCTGTGGTTGTGTTTCCAGTGATGCAGGGGACACTGACTGCACTGCAGGCCCAGGGAATTTGCTCTCCAAGCAAAGCTGAAGCTTATAACCTAGAGATTTTGAACTTTATGACTATTTAGAGCAGCTGTTGCTGACAGGCAGTTTTTACTGACCGCCACGTTGTCACATACAGTCACAAAGAGGCACCTTCGGGCACCTCAATGCCACGGACAAGGACTGGTTTGGGATAAACAGGCTGTGCAGGAGGGGAGGGGGATCAGGTGGGCAACACCCACTTCCAACAACTGTATAAAACCACATGAAAAACAGACATTTCCTCCTGTTACTACCTCCAGAAAGAACACTCTCTCTCTCTATGAAGAGATCTAGGCCTGAACATAACCCTGAGCCAGAGCAGAGTTACCCCTGCGAGCACTCCTTGTCGAGAAATCCTGACTCCCAGAACAGAGAGCATCAACACTTTCCATCCTCTGCCACCGGGTGATTTGCTCCCCACGTTTTAAAGGTTTCTCTCTCCATTTGAGAGATTTCTTTCCCCATTTTAGAGATTTCTGTCCCCCATTTCAGAAGTTTCTCTCCCCATTTTAGAGGTTTCTCTCCCCTGTTTCAGAGGTTTGTTTCGCGGAGCCCGGCCCCGACCTCTCTCTGCAAAGGAAGAAGCGTCAGTGAGCATCTCGCACGCAAACTCCTCTGGTTTTGTGTCTGGCCTTACCTTACAAAACAAGAACTGTTAGCTAAGCAAGCTCTTTATCGTGGCTTAACCCCCGAAAGGTGCGAAGCATAAGGAGGCTGCATGCCAAGGGTCACCCACATAGCGGCCGTGCCAGCGGCGTTGGGCTGCGGGAGCACGCGGGGCAGGGGCGGGTGATGCACTGTAAAGGAGGGGCGGGAGGGTTTGTGCTGGAGAGAAGCCAGTTTAACAGACAAAGAAGAGTTAGACTGGACAGGAGCGGAGGAGGAGGAGGAGGAGGGCAGGAACGTCTCGCCGGGGGGGATGGAGGGCAGGTTCTGCAGGAGAGCAGGCTCGGAGTTAGAAGCGAGTAAAGGAGGAGGGGGAGGCAAGGACACGTTAGGAGGGGGCGGAGGGGGATGGAAGACAGATTGCACTGGCGCTCTGTTGAGGTGCTGAGCAGGTCTAGTCTCACTAGATGTTACTAAATTAGAGGAAGAGGGTGGGAAGGATGAGGATGAGGTGCTGGCAACAGCCTGCAGAGGCTTTAAGCTTAGCACGGTGCTGCTAGAGACAGCACTGCTGCTGAAACTGGCTCCAAATTGATGAGGAGAGGAGGCAGAAGGCACCGCATGGTTAAAAATACCTGCAAACAGGAGAGAAAAACTCAGCTTCAACAGATGGGCTTTGTACAGTCTCAAGTGACAAGAGAAACAAAACAAAAGAGAAAAAAAAAAAAAAAAA
>VXAZ01007596.1:181783-247798 GCA_013399875.1 Gymnorhina tibicen
AAAAAAAAAAAAAAAAGAAAAAACCAACCAACCAAACAAAAAAAGCGCAAAATTATAATAGTTACAGCCCCATACAAAAATATGCAGCGTGAGAAGGCAGCAAGCAATGAAGAGATAATGGTGCAGGCCAGGAGGTACAAAAGGTTCCACTTACCTTTCCTACTGCCAACCTCTAAATGCCACGAGGAAAAATGGTCAGACCCAAGAACTGTCAGTTCTATACCACACGGGCAGAGTTTTGATGAGATTAGAAGTGGTCTTTAGAGCTGGTTATCTGAAGACTCAAAGTGCTGCTCTTCCCTCCCCACCCTCCTGCTCCCCCACTTACAGGGCAGCAGAGGGGAGTTGCAATTCCAGCAAATCTACGTGCTGAGAGATGTGAGAGTTAGGATTTCCCGACATGGTGCCTGAATGATTATGGACAGGTAAGAAAAACTGCCCTGGACACTTAGAAATGGCAGGTTCAGCCTATCTTCTAGTCCTGCCAGCTTGTCCCCGGTGTGGGCCACAGAAGCCAAGCCTGTGCAGAATCCCAGAAGTGCAAGGTGCATATGGCATTGCCCTTCCTGGCCAAGAAATGCTCTTCGTGTCCATTCAAGGGCCAGAACGCTACAGAACTCCCAACACCAGCTCCTCTGATGTTCTGCTCCTCCTGGATCACGCTAAATTCCATTCAAGGCCTAATCTCAACCTTTACTCAAGTTGACAAGTTAGAGATCCTTAACATGGTACCAGCACAAGTGAAATCTGTTACCTGCAGGCAGACCTAAGTTGGTTCCAACACAGCAACATCTGAACAAGCAAACATTATCAATCACAAAGTCTGGGTGTATTGTTTCATTAAGGTGGTACAACAAGCTCATCTAGCAGACAAAGCTCATGAGATTTCACTGTGGGGAACTGAACTCATCCTAGCAATTCCGAGAGGGAGAGAGAGAGAGAGAGGAGACTGGTTATGTGGGACAGATCTGCTTCACATCCTGTAGAAATGAAAGGGTTTCACCCCTGGAGAGGCAGTGTCAGACTTTCCTTTAGGCCCTGTCTTATACCAGAGAAAGAGTTCTGCCTACCTCCAACTGTTCCACCTGTAACCCCAGGAGAGAAGTTCCCCATAGTGTGAGAATTAGTCAGTCTGGTTGCAGCTGATGACACGTGGACCAGACTGGCAGCAGCTGGCATTGAATTAAATAAGGACTGCAATACTGAGGAATTTGTCACCGAGTTGAGGTTTGCTTGCAAGGCCATGGGGCCGAGGGGGAACTGCGATCCAGTGGTCAGAGTGTTGAGGAAAGGATGGTGCGTCGGGACAGACGGCGCTGGGTTCCCCGCTGAGGAAACAGCAGTAGAAAGGCTTTTACCATTCAGAAGGCCACCAGACGAAACAGCAGCAGAAATGAAAAGGTTGTGGCCATTTTTAAACTCCACGTCTCGGTCCCTTCCCTTGCCGACCTTCCCGTTGTGCTGCACAGAGTTTTTCTCCGCAGACCCCCCCGCTCGGACGCTCAGCTCGCTGAGCTCTTTGCCCTTCGCCCCCGGCCGGCTCAGCTCTTCTCCCTTGCCGCCCAGACCTTCCAGCTGCCTCTTGTTCAGGAAAAGGTTCGTGTCCGACACCCCCAGCTCCTTGCCTCGCTGCGAGGGGAAGCCCAGGGAGCAGTTGGGAGCCGTCCCGTCCGGAGCTTTGTGCGGCACAGCGGCGCCGTCCATGAAGCCGTGCAAGCCCAGCTCGCCGGACAGGCCCCCGTTGTAGGTGAAGCCGTTGGGGGGGTTCGTGCCAGGGCTCAGCCCATCCGAGGGCACGGCCAGGCTTTTCCTGGGGTGTCCCGGGACCTTGGTGTCCATGGCCAGCCCGTCCTCGGAGGGCGGCCTGAAGGCAAACAGGGAGTTCTGGCTCAGAGCTGACGCCGCCTGCAAGGGGCTGTCCGTGGTTTTGGTCAGGTTGATGTCAGATATCGGTGAAAAAGTCGATTTCCATTTGCTGCTGTTCATGTTCTCGTTGCTTTGTGCTTGTTTCCTCCCCGATAAGCTGCCACCTGGGTGGGTCGGGAGGGAAGGTTTACAAATGTCAATAAACAGAATTCACTTAATCTGCCCCGTGAGGACGGGGTTTGACAGAATCACAGAGTCCTTAAGGTTGGAAAAGACCTGTAAGATCATCAAGTCCAACCATCAACCAGCACCACCACCATGGTCACCACTAAACCATGTCCTCAAGTGCCACATCCACTGGTTTTTTGAACATTTCCAGGGGTGCTGACTCCACCCCTGCCCTGGGCAGTCTGTGCCAATGCCTCACAGCCTTTTCTGTGAAGAAATTTTCCCAATATCCAGCCTCAACCTCCCCTGGCCCAGCCTGAGGCCGTTTCCTCTCCTCCTGTCCCTGTTCCCTGGGAGCAGAGCCCGACCCCCCCGGCTGCCCCCTCCTGTCAGGGACTTGTGCAGAGCCACAGGGGCCCCCCTGAGCCTCCTTTTCTCCAGGCTGAGCCCCTTTCCCAGCTCCCTCAGCCCCTCCTGGGGCTCCAGCCCCTTCCCCAGCTCCGTTCCCTTCTCTGGGCAGCACCCACATTTTTTATCCTTCAACATCCACCTTTTATCAGTCTGTAATTCTAATTCTGATCCAAAGGCAGAAATATTTGTGAAGTCACCTAAAAGTCCTTAAAATTCAGCTTAACACCTCTGGAAAAGTCTGAGAACACTGATCTGCTTTCCCCCCCATCTCTGTACCACAGATCCCTCCTCAAACCCTGAGTCAGTAAAAAACTGGTCAGATCTTTGGTGACCTGTCACTACAGAAAGAAGTGACCCAAAATGTGTAATTAGCAGCCACCTGGCTTAATGATGATTAAGAACTGCACTTTGTCCAGCAGCTCCTACTGACACAGCTTCACCCATCCCCAGGCCCAGCCATTACCACAAACACTTCACATTCCTCACACCTACCATTTTCAACAGTCTTCTGTGGAGATTTGCTTTCCAATGATATTGTTGCAATTTTCCTCTCAATTCTAGTGGGAAAATAAAAAGGTTATAGCACTTATTGCAAACCTTCTGTTGCACATTTACCCTCACGATCTACACTCCTCATGATCTCGTCTTATCAGGTGAGAGAGTATAAAAACCAAGTCAGCCCCACAGTCTTGTGACACTAAAGGAATTTATAAGCATTAAAAAACCCACCACAAACTTAATACAGGAGCTATTGCAGAATTACTGCTCTTTGACAGGATTAGTGCACTTTCAGAGAACTTTGTTGTTGTTTTTCTTTCAAAACAAGAAGTTGAACCACATTTCTATCATGGTTATTTTTCACAGAACCATGGGATGGTTTGGGTTGGAGGGGCCTTAAAGCTCATCCCATTCCCACCCCTGCCATGGGCAGGGACACCTCCCACTGTCCCAGGCTGCTCCCAGCCCCGGCCAGCCTGGCCTTGGACACTGCCAGGGATCCAGGGGCAGCCACAGCTGCTCTGGGCACCCTGTGCCAGGGCCTCCCCACCCTCACAGCCAACAATTCCTTCCCAGTATCCCATCTAACCCTGCCCTTGGACAGTTTTTCAGCATCTTAAACAAGAAAAATATTGCACCCCACAGGTAGGCAAAGGGTGGCAAGTAATTCATTTCCAGGGTAACACATCAATATTTTGGGGCAGGAATTTAAAAAAGTTTCAAACTGGGAGTGCGCAAGAGACAGATCCTTGGTTAGAGATCACACTCAACCTCAGTGCTCCTACAAAGCAACACAGGAAGAAAATCACAGAATCCCAGAAGATCCTGAGCTGGAAGGGACCCACAGGGATCATCAGTCCCACCCCAGCCCTGCCCAGACACCCCAACAACCCCACCCTGGGCATCCCTGGCAGCGCTGTCCAAACGCTCCTGGAGCTCTGGCAGCCTCGGGGCCGGGACCATTCCCTGGGGAGCCCGGGCAGTGCCCAGCACCCTCGGGGGGAAGAACCTTTCCCTGAGCTCCATGCCAAGCCCTGACACAGCCCCAGCCGTTCCCTGGGCTCCTGTCCCAGAGCAGAGCTCAGCCCCTGCCCCTCCGCCTCCCCTCGGGAGGAGCTGCAGCCCCCGAGGAGCCTCCCCTCAGTCTCCTCCATTTCTCTCAGTCATTTCTCCACCAGTTCTCTCTGGGGCCAGGCCCTGCCAGACTTGCAAACACAGCAGCAGCAGCAGGTTCCCACATTCTGCTGCCTGAATACCTTCCCTGTTCAAAGCTTCAGCCACTTAAGAGGTTTGGGATAACGGGATGGACCTCCAAGCAAGGAGAACAAAGAGGCTTAAACACACCCCTGCTGCTGAGAGCAGTGTTACCAGCCCTGAGAGAAACCTCATCCTGAAGCTGTGCCTGTGCATTCACCTGCTGCTATTGTGCTCATCCTCAGAGCCCTGCTCGTCATCCGATGTCAGGGGGGAGTAATGGACACCGTTGGTCTGAACGAGGGGCTTCTCCTTTTTCAGCACTGGGGGCTGGTCATTGTCCTGGTAAGGAACAGGAGAGTTCTTCAGGGAGTTTTCAGGAGAGGAAATGGCTGTTATTTCTAAGGGCTGGTTAATGTTATTGACCTGGGTGAGAAGGAAAGAAAGCAGTTACAGATGGGAGTATCCCTGGAAAGGCACCTTGTTAAGGACATTAATGCAGGTTTAACTTGCTCTGGGACATCCAACAGCTGCTGGTTTAGCACTGCTGCTGCTACATTCCACCTCCTGCATTAGAACTGGGGTGAAAGCTTAAAGAAAACTTGGAAAAACAGCTGATTTTCATTCTTTGATTTTATGTTTGAAGGCAGAAATGAAGACCTGGGATAAACCTTTTCTTCTCAAACGACACTGCAGGATCACATGCACACAACTCTCTAGCTGGCTTCATTAGCGAGAGTGCCATATGCTTCTGGCACTCCTCTGCTGTTTAGTCAATCTTAGCTTAAACTATTTTCAAAATATTGAATCTACAGCCTCAGAATCAACTCCACTGCAGAAACAAGCTCTTTGTCACGAGGGAAGAGATTATTTTGAATTTTTAATGCTCTGACAGCAAAGAGCTCTTTGAAGACGCTCTGCTTACACACAAATTGTTCACCAGCCCCGTGCAAAGGAGAGGCAGGAGAACGGCTGCAAAGAGCCCCCACGGCAACTCCGGCTCCAGCCTGGGAGCCTGCAGCTTATCCCCAATTCCGAGAGCTCTCCCGAAGCACGGCTCCTCCCGCGGGCCCTTACCATGGAGTTGATATTGAGCGGCGACCCCGAGGGCTGCGTAAAGAGCCCGGCCACCGAGGGCAGGGATTTGCGTTTCGGGGAGACGGCGGCGTTCCCGCTGGGATTCCCAGTGGAGGATCTCTTCCGCCGGCCCCGCTTCTTCCCGTCCTGCGCGTGGGCCTGGCCGCCGTCCGGCCGGGCGCTGGCGGGCACAGGGCTGTGCTTGCTGGAAGGGGATTGTTTTACATGTCCTGTATTAGGAGAGATTGTAAAGATGATTCTCCTCTTGGCCTCGTTCTCAGGATCTGAAAACGCTGCATCAGACTGCAGGTCCCCCTTTGTTCCTTCGGCAAAGATCTTCTGAGCCTCTGCACTCTGCAGTCCCCCTGCCAGGCTCTGGGCCGGGCCACTTAAGCGGGGGCTCGAGTGCTGCTGAGCAGGGGAGTTCTGCCCAGAGTTCCTCATCATTAGCAAAGGATGTTGTGGAGTGGAACTCCGAGACCCTACAGAGTTAAAGAGACTCCCAGAGTCGTCCAGAGCTGCCTGATCAACACTATGGTTAAGATGGGCTGGGCTGTTTGTAAGATTTCCATTGACTGCCACGGAGCCAGAAGAGTAAGAAAAACCTGTTGAGAGGGAAAGTATTGATCATTGCTGGGGCTGAGCGAGAGAGAGGTCACCGAGTACCGGGCTGGGAGGGCCTGGAGGGATTCCAGCTCTGCCTGGAGAACAGCCAGCGGCCCTGGGTTACATGGGAAACACACGGCTGCTTTTCCACGGGGCAGTGAGAACGTGGCTCTGGGTGCTGAGGTGCCAGCTGGGGTTGGGGACTTTCACTGCTCTCTTGTCAGTTCAGGAAAATTCACGTGGTATGTGGAGTTATCCCATATAACACGTGCTCTTCCCAGTTTTACGTGGAATTCAAGTGTAAGCTTGGTTTGAACTATTACCCCTTTTGAAATCAGGGCTCCTCTACTCTCAACTCCTTCCTTTCATCAAGGAAGTGGATGGCCAGACTCAGTCCTTCCCTTCCCCAAAAAAAAGGACTTTGCCATCCACACAGCACACCTCCTCCAAATCAAACAAAAGCTGTGACTTAGGAAGTGACAGGGGATCTTCAAAGACACCGTGGCAGAAAAATGCCACAAGGGAGGAATCTAGGGAAGGGAATTCAGTGTTTGTCACGGGGTATCATAAATGGTTTTAGGGCTCTAGGATGGCCTGGGCTCTTTAAATGAAAGGGGCAGAAGGGAACATGGTAATGGCTTACAACAAGGTTTTTTAAATACTTCATTGGCTTTATAGAAAAATGCAGCCAAGCCCTTTGCAAAACAGATGCTGAAACAACCCAAGCCCCTTGGGTGGTAAACACTGAGAACAAAAGCACTCTCTGGTGAGGGATCAGCTGTAGAACCTACATTTCCTGGCCCACAACATTCCCAGAGTGGCTACAGACCGTGATTTCCAAGGATGAGTTCAGAAGCAATGTCTGCACCTAAAGGGATCCCCATCCTCTCCCGTTTGAGCTTCTCCCACCCAGGTACTTGTGCCTTTACAGCTGCTCGTGAGGTACCTCCGTAACCTGCCCCAAAAAATTCATTCTGCTATTTAAAGACCCCACCACCCTGTAAAACAAAACTTTTGGAGCCAGATCACCAGCTCAGGACACAGCTGTGCAACACTCTGCAGGTTTGTGGGAATCTCTTGAACCCCACAGAATTTACAGAAGCAACTGTTTATTTACAGGTAAAGGCACATCAACCCAACCCTTTCTGCCAGATGCACCCAAGCTGGAGGCACATCAGAGCATCACCCATGAGCTTCTGGTCTCACCCCCAGTTATCCAGCACTCCAGTGCCTGCAGCACCTGGCAAAAAGTGCTCGGAAAACTCGGCCGCGTGCGTTTGGTGCTGCCCCAGCGCGGGAGCAGCTGTGCCCAGGTGAGGCTGTTACCTGAGGTAGCCAAAGCCAGAGGCTTGTTTCCAGCAGCATTGCTTATGCCATTATGAGAACTAGCACCAATCTGCTTTTCAAGTGTCGATGAGTCTCTACTCTGGTGAACTGGGCTGGGTGTGCTTCTCTGGGGAGAGAAACGGGCGTGTCAGGACGGGAAACAGCATCAGAACCCCACGGTTTAAACCAAATTCACATGCATCAGCACATCTGCCTAGGGAAGTGGCTCTGCTTCCTATATGCCCTGGATTCAGCTTGTTTTGAGAAAAACGTGGATCAGCACGTTATGGGCCAAAAATGCTGTGATGAATTAGGCTGCAGCAGTTATCTCTCACACAGCTGATGCTGTGCAGAGAGGGAGGCTCATCACCACAGGATGTTCAGGCTCAGGACAGCTCTGCCAGGAGCAGCAATGCCTCAGCCCACTGCTCATGGCTGTGTCACGTCCCCAGGCCTGTGCTCACAAAGCTCCCCAAAACAACCCCAAAGGGAACACGAAGTGCATCAGGCCGTGTTCTCTGGGACATTCTCTGAGGGTGTTTTCCTAAACAAGGAAACCACCTGTGAAATGGCAGCCTGAATAAAGAGAGAGGTGCCCCCCAGGGCTGGCACTGCCCTAAGGACACCCAGCCTCTGCTCAGAGCTGGGCAGACTCTGGTTCTGCTAAAGCCAGAAGTCCTCAGCTGGAAAAACGCAACATATTCAATACTGTGAACCAACTCCAGCTTTCCCAAAAGGGGTTGAAAGACAAGCCATGGATGGATTCTAGCTCACAGCTCTCAGGAAAAGCAGCACATGCTTCTCAGTTCTCTGCTGCAGCACTTCTGTGACAAACTGGTGTGAGAAACTGGACCAGGCTTTTTTGAACTCCTCCTCCACTCAGAGAGGCAGGGACTTGTCACATCTCAAAAAGAGATGGCCCCAGAAGCTCTCTGCTCCCCACATGTGAGGTATCACAGCCCCAAGGGGCTGTTGAAGCCCACCCTGCATGCATGTGAGAACAAACAGCTTTGAGGTGACTGAGACAGAAAAATTCTCTCCCAGGTTCCTGCAGAAAGCAGGGCTAAGAACAAACTGACATGTGCAATTCTCTGCTTCCACTGCCACAAACTCTCAGCCACACATTCCAGACCACGCTTTCCTGAGGCATTTACTCCACTCTCCTTCCTGGCTGAACCCCTCCCCATCCCACAGAGAAAGGAGAGGAAAAATCTCCAGGATCTAAGAGCCAAGAGGATGCATCCCCCAGCAGCCTCCCCCGAGGAGCAGACCTCCAGGACCAGCAGCCCCTGAAGGATCCTGGGGCACAGCACCCCATTCCTGCCCGCTGGGATTTTAGTTAGGGATGGAAAGTGTTGACAATCCCTTACTCACCACCTTCTCAACACGGCTAGGTAGGACTACGCTGGCCAGAGGGATACTAACAGGGAGTTTATTGGGCTGCACTGTGCTCAGAGGAATACTGATAGGGAGGCTGGTGATAGTTTCTCCATTACTCACAGAGGTTCTCTCTCTCAAAACCTGCAAAATCAAAAAAAGAAAGCAGAGTTCTTACAAAGGATATTGAAAAGGTTATTAGGGTAATGATAACCTGCTCCTTTCTATGTTTGTGTCATTCCCCCACTGCTTTTTTTTTAAGGAATTACAGGACCAGGAGCAATGACTGCACATCAGACAGGGCAGGCGTGGAGCAGCTTGGTTACCAGCACCAGGCTCCTGGGACAGCAACATCCCCCAGCACAGAAACGTGTAAATTAAAGCCACTGCTGGCCCCAAGCACCAGGAAAAGGAAGCCTTAGGCAAGCTCATTTCCCTGTGTTTTGGTTCGAGCTCTGTGAAAAGCACTCAGATGTCAGAATTTGTATCTTGAGGCCCTCTGTAGCAGCCAGATGCATTTCCATGGCAACCTGCTACTGGAGGGCACCTGCTGCTCTGTGAGCCCCAATATGCTCCGTGGCTGCACCAATTACATGCACCATATCTTTTACTCTTTATTTTTATAACTGTGAAAGAGCCTCCTTTCCCAGTTCAAGCAGACACGTGCCAGATCAAACAGCAGTCCCCCTGCATTCTGGTGCTCAGAGAGGAGCACATCCTTCTCTGCCTCTGGCCAGCTCTGATTTACTGCATCACACCCACTGCATTTTGTGTCGTTTCCCCTGCCAAGCTGGCCACAGAATGCAGCATTCCCGCATTCCCCAGTCTGGCCAACCTTCCCCTTCTTGCCCCAGGGGCAGCACCCGAGCAGCAGCAGATCCTTTACCTTCTCTCCTGCACTGGGTAAGGCCGCGGGGGAGGAGGGCCGAGTTTCCTGAGGACTCAGCTTTATGCCATTTGCAATTCCAGGGCTTGGATATGTAAGGCCATTCTCTTTGACATGCTCAGCTCTGGAAGAGAGGTGTACAATCGTGAGGACACAAAAGCCAGTGACAAGGAATTCCTGTAGCACACTCAAGGCACTGTCCCACCTTATTTACCCCATCACCGCTCATTTTCTTGAAACAAAACTCTTTAAAACACACAAACCTCCACTTTGAAAAATATCTTTCCACAATCCAATTTAACAGCAGCCATCCTTCCCCACCCCTCTCACCTCTGTATCTCATTAGCTGTTGCTTTCCCATTGACTCCGTGGTCCTGATTCAAGTGTCTCCGCAGGGCGATTTTAGCTGGGGAAAACCTGGTGTAGTCAGGGAGGGACAGGCTGGTCACCTTGTCTGCCTTCTGCCTGCTGCTGTGGTTGGGGGTGCAGGGCACGATGTCCTGGTCCAGGTGGGAGTTGGGGTACTGGGGGGTGTTCTGCTTGGACGAGGGCCGGCTGAAGGCGTGCTGGAGCTCGTAGGGGGTGGCGTGGCCGTTCATGGACAGCTCGGGGCTCATGCCATTGATGTGGGGCATGGGGAACTTGGAGCACTCCAGCTCCAGCTGGAACCTGCCATGCTCGGCCTCGGGGTCACGGCTCAGGTGGCTTTTGCTGTGCAGCTGCACTGACAGGGGCTCCTCTGAAGGCGTGTAGGACTTGAGCTGCAGCAGCTCCTGCTGCCGCTGACTCTTCTCAAGCTCCACGATGCTGATCTTTAAATGAAGAAGAAAACAAAAGTTAAAAGACTGCAGTTAACAATTCTATCACATTATGGAGTTCTGCTTCCAAATCCTTCTAAGTGAAAGTGTCCCTACTTCTGGGAACAATGCAGAACGAGGGACCCAAAGTTTGAGAAAAAATTTCTGCTCTGAGCTTAAGACCAAAAGGCCCAGGTGACGGGAATGGCTCAGAGACTCTGAGAAAGAACAATTCAGATCTTAAAACCAAAAGGAAGAAGACATCTCCAACCTATAGAGAGAATGTGGAGTAACTGAGTACTGCCATGGAAGGGAACAGTCACTCCAGGCCAAGGCATCCAGCAAAAGGCTGGAATAGCTCTAGAGCCAATCTCACAGGGAAAGAGGAGCTCCTCACACAAAGGAGTTTAATTTCTTGTCACTACAAGAAATGTCACTCTGGGGAAAATGATTCCCACCCTATCCCTGGAAGTGACCAAGGCCAGGCTGGACAGGGCTTGGAACAGCCCGGGACAGTGGAAGGTGTCCCTGCCCATGGCAGGGGTGGTACTGGATGAGCTTTAAGGTCCCTTCCAACCCCAACCAGTCTGGGATTCTGTGATTCCTGAATTGAGACATCAGAGCACATGATGAAAATCATCAGCTTGTGATTTTTAATTACATGTAATGAAGACCATGATTCCTCCTGCCACAGCCTCACCAAAGAATCAGGTCATGGTATCTGCTGCCTTTAAAAGTTATCCACATCCTTATTTACTAAAATCCTCTAATAGGAAGATCAATCTCTGAGGGAATGAAAAAAGAAGAAACAAAAAGCAGCACCTGGTTCATCCTTTCCCATCATATTCAGTGAACACCCACAACTGGCCCACTGCCCAAGAGCTACCCCCAACTGGTGACTCTGCGTGTGTTCCTTCCTCTCTACCTGCAGTTCCAAACAGTGCTTTTGCTTCTCAGAAATCTGATTCTTCAAGGCCTGCTTCTCTTTCAGCAAGTTCTCCAGTGACAGCGTTGACCAATCCAGCTTCAGTTCTTCACAGCGAGCCTTCAGCTGCAGGGACACACAGGGACAGGGACAAACAAGTCAAAACACAGCTCTCACCTCTCCAGGCCACCTGAGATCCCAGCTGTGAGCCAGGAACTTTGCACTGAGTGTGCAAGAACCTCCTTAGCCCATTGCAAAGTCCTCCCAGCTCGGTGCTGGGGAGTGTGGCAGGAGGTGGCCTGGCTCTTTCTAAAATATCACCACCTCTCACTGTTCCACATCCAGATATTCCCCTCATCTGCCTCCTGAGGGGGCTCAGCCTGGAGCAAAGGAGGCTCAGGGGGGCCCTTGTGGCTCTGCACAAGTCCCTGACAGGAGGGGGCAGCCGGGGGGGGCGGGCTCTGCTCCCAGGGAACAGGGACAGGAGGAGAGGGAACAGCCTCAGGCTGGGCCAGGGGAGGTTTAGGCTGGATATTGGGAAAATTTCTTCACAGAAAGGGTTGTGAGGCATTGGAACTGCCCAGGGCAGGGCTGGAGTCAGCACCCCTGGAAGTGTTCAAACAACAAGTGGGTGTGGCACTTGAGGACGAGGTGTTTTGGTGACCATGGTGGTGGTGCTGGGTCATGGCTGGACTCGATGATCCTACAGGTCTTTTCCCACATTAACAGTTCCATGTTTCTCTAAGTTTGAGTTACCCAGATGAGCACCACAGGAGTTACGGCCAGAGCAAGCCCTGCACAAACTCCCTGTCCAGCCAGACCCAGACCCAGTGACATCCAGAGCTGTTTGGGGACACAGCTGAGGCCGGAGCCGGCTGCCACCTCAGGATTTGCTATGGGGTAATGAAAAGGTAAAAAAAGGACTCCCTGCAGGTTTCCCCCATCACCCCCCTCTCTTTCAAAGGACCCTGAGCAGCTGGATGATGTTTCAGCCCCCAGCTCGTGCCCTGTCCCCACCCAAAGGGCAGCACCCCCTGTTCCTAGCCCAGGGGCTGGACCCACCAGCTGCAAGCTCTGGTTCCTGAGTTCACTGTTGTCCTTCTCCAGCTGTTTTGTCTGTTCTTTCAGCTGCTGGTTGTGAGCAGAGATTTCCTTCTGAGCCTGGATCAGGTCGTTGTACGTCAGAGCTTTAACTCCCAGCTAAAAGGTGAGGAGAGATCAGTCAGGAAGGTCCTGACACTCTCACTCTGGGTGATGTCCCATTCCCAGTGACACTGAGGAGATCTGCAGAACTCTGCAGCTCTGAGGACCCACCCCCCAGCATTCTCCAAGGCACTTTGTGGCTGCTGGGGGATAACAAGGAAGGAACAAAGGACCTTGGGGTTGCTGTTCCACCCATTCAGCTGTAAACCTGGCATTTAGGCTTTGCCAGGCACCAGAACTGTCTGTGGAGAGCCCCCACGTTTCCTCCCGTGCTCCTGAGCTCGGCTGGCAGCACGGAGTTCGTTTGAGCAGCAGGGGATGAATCCTGCACCAAACACCACGTGGCTGTGGTTTGTCCCCTTCCCTGGGCACAGGGCACACAGCAATTCCAACAACAACCACAAAACACAGCCAGAGTGACACAGATCCCACCTTCCTGAGCCTGATCTGCTGCAAAGCAGAGTCTGAAGGCCTGAGACTGCTCTGCTCTCAGCTTGACCAAAAATGTTTGCACGCAGCTGACTCAGAACCACCACCCCCAGGTACCTCATCGAGCTTCTGCTGAAACAGGCGTTTGATTTCCTCTTTCTGGGCCTGGCAGTGGGTGAATAACTGCTGGGCTGTCCCCAGCAGCTGAGCGTTCTTCTCCTGGAAGAGGGAACAGGGAGGAAACACTTTCAGCACCAGCTGCAGCACGGGCCAGCTCAAGGAGACGTTTGTGGAGCGCTTTGGGAGTGAGGCTGAGCTCAGGGGAAGATGCAGGAGAGCTCACCCAGCCCTGCCCCAGACTCCTGAGAGCCTGCATTCGTTGGGGTGGGATACTGGTGGAGTTAAGGCAGCTGAAAAGAGCTTTTAAGTAGGTTTTTCTTCCTTTATGGTAAAAAACAATCAAGGCAGTCTTAAAAACTCATTTTTATCCTCCTAGTGCATTGTAAAGCAGCAGCAATAATCAGATCCTGCAGAGAAGAAATAGAACTGGAGAAGATTATCTGCACGAAATCTGCTCCCAAACTGGGAACTGGCTCTAAATCCCCAGTTCAGAGTTTCCCTGGCCAATACTCATGGAAGAAATGCAGTAAATGAAAATACACTGGGGAGGAGGAGGCAGGAAAAAGTCCTGAATAATCCAAACCAGTTTTCCTGCTTGTGCCACCATTATTTCAGGGGTCAGCCGAGCCACTCACAGCACATTCCCTGCCCAGAGCATTCCAGATCCCCCCTCCCTCAACCCCTGCACAGCACAGGGCAGGACAGGATGGGCTGAAGAGCCTCGTTCACACAGCCCCAAATGCAGGATTAGTGCAGCAAGGACAGGGAGCTTTGGGATTATCCAGTTCCCACCAGTGCTGCTGAGGCCAAGCAGGGATTGCCCAGCCCCCGAGCCACTGCTCCAGGAAAAGCAGGGAACAAAGGCAAAAAGCACCTTGATCTTTTCCAACCTTAATAATTGGACTTCATGACTGATCTTCCAAGCAGGGAAGCAGCAGTGCTGGAAATTCCCCACGTGCAGGAGCACACAGACCCAGCTTGGGAAAACACTCCCTGCAATGCTAAAGGGGCTGCTCTGGGGGATGCTGAAAAATCATTTTTGTTTTCAACACGAGGCATCTCATTCAGCCTTCCCAGGCACTGCAGGGGCTGACAGCTCCATCTAAGGGCACTCTGGGAAGCAGCAGCTGATTTCAAAATTGTTATTACAGAGAGGTTTTTACTGTACTTGAAAACCTTCCTGTAAGAGGGAGTTACTGAGCAGACCAGACCCAGCCCCTCACCCAGCCAAGTTCTCTGTGAGGTTTAATTTGCCATGTAGCACTCCATAAAAAAATATTTTCATATTGAATTTCTCATTTTAAGGTTTAAAAGTGTGGAGCAGCTGTTGGACACCACCACCAAGTGATGACTTTTCCTCACTCCTGATTCCTTCTCTGTGCAGGGCACAACCTTTGCACAACATCATTTCATTTCTGCAAAGACAAGTTCACTTCATGCTGACTTTCCTGACAAGTGCAGAACAAGCAGAAAAATCTGCTGCTTAAGGAAAAAGATGAAAATTCCAAGTGCTGATTGCCTGTGAAAGCAAATGGAAATAACCACAGAAAAAGAGGTTTCCATGAACACCACACCAGCATCAACCACTTCTCAATAAGGAATGGGGTGGCACAAGTTAAGCTCTCTCCTCTGGAGAGTTCCCAGTGTGGAAAACACGATAAAAAAGCCCTGTGCCTTTATTCTGACACTCTCACTAAGGTACAGAGCGAAGGAAATCTTCCACAGGGAATGCCAAAAGCTGGATCTGGACAGAATTCCAGACTGGTTTGGGCTGGAAGGGACCTTAAATCCCATCCAGTGCACCCCCTGCCATGGCAGGGACACCTTCCACTGTCCCAGGCTGCTCCCAGCCCCGGCCAGCCTGGCCTTGGGCACTGCCAGGGATCCAGGGGCAGCCACAGCTGCTCTGGGCACCCTGGGCCAGGGCTTCCCCACCCTCACAGCCAACAATTCCTGCCCAATATCCCATCCAGCCCTGCCCTCTGGCAGTGGGAGCCATTCCCTGTGTCCTGTCCCTCCAGCCCTTGTCCCCAGTCCCTCTCCAGCTCTCCTGGAGCCCCTTCAGGCCCTGGAAGGCTTTAACTGGAAGTTGAAGTTTACTGATGAGCATTATGGGGAAAGGCTCCTGCACAGAAGGAGCAGGAACAGACGCTCACCAGGGCTGATACAGCAATGAAACCACTCATAGCTGAGATAAAGCATGACAAGAAGGTGTTCAGGCAGGAAATCTCCTCCCTCTGCTGGTGGCTCTATGGCAGAGGAACATCCCACTGCACAGCTCCAGGACTCTCCTTGCCTTTCCACGTATTCCAGTCCATGATTTGGATCCATGGATTTACATTTACACTTTGCCCATCAGTGCAATCCAACACGTTCTGATTATCAATACCAAGGATGCTGAGCTAAATCCCCTAAATCAGTGATGACAGTTTGGGTTTCTCAGTCCCTGTGAACTGTGGTTCAGAGAATCCTAGAATTGGTTTGGGTTGGGAGGGACCCATCCCTGGCAGTGCCCAAGGCCAGGCTGGATGGGGCTGGGAGCAGCCTGGGACAGTGGAAGGTGGCCCTGCCCATGGCAGGGGTGGCACTGGATGGGCTTCAAGGTCCCTCCCAACCCACACCATCCTGGGATTCTGTGATTCCAAGTCAGCACTGTCAGGTGGGGGCACAGAGGGAATGGGGGGGAGTGCAGCTCATTTTTCAGCTTTAAGCACACAAAACCTGAGTTTGCAACAAAATCCCCTGGCAGGTGTTCAGCCCAAGCAGGACTGGTGTAAACGCTCACAGTTCCCATCTCCAGCACTCTTCCCCACATCTGAGGAACTTCAGCCTGGTAATTTTGTTTAGAAATGTTAAAAAGCGAGACCCACCTTTTCCTGCTCCAGTAACTGTTGCAGACTTGCTTTGTACTGAGGAGTTTTCATGTATGCCATGAACTGCATGTACTGGATCTTAAATGAGTCTGCAAAATAAATCAGAGGAGGAATTCCAGCAGGGAGTAAATGCAATGCCCCTGTTTACCCCTATCTGCTCCTGGCCACCTCTCCTCATTTGTCTCTCTCTGGCTTTTGATTTGGACTCTGAGTCAGACCAAGCCATTGAAGATGGATTTAAGGACATGCTGAAAATCCATCTCCTGGTCCAAAGGGAACCCGTGGATCCATCAGCCCCTATGGAAGCCATGACAACACATCCAAAGAGGCAGAGGAAGGTGCTGGGGGCTCGGGGTGTGTTTGCATGAGCAAAGAGCAGCTGAGTGGTTTTAGTGCTCTGTAAGCAGAAATAATAAAAGAAATGAGCTGGAGGAGCCCAAACCAGCCCTGAGCTCAGAGCACTCAACCAGCACCAACACAGGGCCTGTTCCTCCTCCTCCCTCCGAGATGAGGAGCTCTGCATCCAGTTTACTCTCTCCTCCAAGGAGCACTTGGCTTCTCATTACCCTTTATCTCCAGCCATGACCCTTCCTCCTCCCCAGCCCTTTAATCAATTAAGGCAACCCCAGGATTAAGCCCAAAACAGGCACTATGTGGGGTGCAGAAACCTGCACAAGGCTTAGCCCAGAAAAGGGTCACTGTCCCCATCCACCCTGCCTCAAAACATTCCTCAAAATCACTCTTTTGCCACAAAATATCTCTTTAAAACACACTGTCTCTTCAACAAGAAATCAGCCATAACTGACACAACAGCAAGAGAGCACAAGTTAAGGACGTCACAGACGCCCTTGGTCCCCACACAGACAGGACCATTCTGTCATATTCCCTGAGCATCCTGGACTGGCTCATGCCCAGTGCCAAAAGCCAGAAATAGCTGGGAGGGGACAGAGAGCAGAAGTTAAAAAAAAAACACAAAAAACCTCCAGGTTTTGCCCTAAATCACCTCTTGCACACCAAGTGCATTTTCCAACCACACCTTTGTGACCTCAGACTCTCAGACAGCATCTCATGTACTGGCTCTGAGTTCACAGAGGAACTGGAGTGGTGCTCCCCACAATTAAGAGAATGGTTTCATTTCAAATAAAGCTATTTCTGACTATTCCTGCTAAACCCAGCCTTGCTGCCCTCTGTGCCAAACGAGAGCTGAAACAACACCAGAGAACAAACGCAGAGCAAAACACCAACCTCAGCAGGAGGAGGTGGTGATGCCAAAGTATGTGTGGCGGGCAGGGGAAGGTGGGAAGGAGATAATGCCCCCTCCTGCCCCACACAGGACCCCAAAGGGGAGGTTGGCAGGCCAAGGCCACCTTACCTAGCAGCTTCTGTAGTGCAGGGGGGGTGGGTGTCACCAGGAGCTGGTTGGACGAATGCCGTTGCACTTTAGGAGGTAGTTGGTAATATGGGCTATGAGGTGACTTGTAGGCATCTGGGGAGAGACAAACACAGCCTCAGGTCAGCACTCGGTGCGTGGGACGAGGACGGGAGCCTTACCACTGAAAATAAGGCATCTGTAATGAGATCCAGCAGCTTAGCCCATCGACACACGGCTCCAAAGGTTGGAAGGGTATCTGTGATCCATCCTAAGGGCAGCAGCTGAGAGAAGGCAGCAGCCACAGCTCAGCCCCAGCTCCTGGCTGAGTACCCACAGACACATCCCACCCCCAGCACCATCAATACATTAATCACCATCAATCACCATTAATCCCACCCCCATCGATACATTAATGCCATCACCATTAACACATTCATCACCATCAGTACATTAATCCCACCCACGTCACCATTAACACATCAATCACCATCAATCCCACCACCATCACCACCATCTCGAGGGCAGCTTTGCTCTGGTGGCAACAGGGGAGTTATGCCACAAAACCAAACTCAGCCTGGCAATAAAGCAAAAATGAGCACGCCCAGAGCTTCAGAGACTGATCCAGGCTCTTCCAGCGCCCCTGCACTCACCCTGAGGAGAGGATGAAGATGTCTGGGAGACAGTCTGAGCATGCAGAAGTTCTAGTGCAGTTTGGTTCTTCTTGGTCTTGCGTTCAGTACTCGCCGTGTTCATTTTCTTGGGGCGCCCTCGTTTCCTCCCTGCCATTTTCCTGCCTTTCTTACTCAGCTTTTTCTTCCGGGCCTTGGAGGGAGATGGCTTTTTAACAGAATTTGCTGCAGCTTTTTCTTCTTCAGCACCAGAATCCTGAGAGATTTTGAAAAACTTTGGTTATTTCTACCCCCATATGGAGCATTCCTTTTCAGCAAACATTAATAATTGTGTTTAACTTTCTGAAAGGAAACCCATGCATCGCAGTTAAATAACTCCAACTTGGAGTGGGCTTGCTTGGGATAAGAGTTGTTCCCAAGGAGTTGTGCTCATTCTCTTCTGGACTTCTCCATTACAGAAAAGAAAATGCTGAGGGAGGGGAACTTCAGGCAGGGTTAGATGGGATATTGGGCAGGAATTATTGGCTGGGAGGGGGGGGAGGCCCTGGCACAGGGTGCCCAGAGCAGCTGTGGCTGCCCCTGGATCCCTGGCAGTGCCCAAGGCCAGGCTGGCCGGGGCTGGGAGCAGCCTGGGACAGTGGGAGGTGTCCCTGCCATGGCAGGGGTGGCACTGGATGCACTTTAAGGTCCCTTCCAGCCAAACTGTTCAGTGATTCTGTTAAATCTGTACCTGTTGTCTAAGAAAAGCTAATTATTCATCCTTCCCTGATGATATTCAACTGAATTTCACTCAAAAGCCAGAGTACAATCAATACTTTATATTTTTGGGCATGAACAGGCAGAGCATTTCTCACAGCACTACCCAAGAAAGGAAATGAGTCTTTGCAGAAGAGACTCAGCACACTCTGAACTCCCTTCAGTGGGCTGTGACTCAGGGACAGCTCTGCTGGATGCAGGCGAGGGTGGACAACCAACTATTCATCTGGCAACACCTTTTTTTTCCTCCAGAATTAGCAGCGCAACTCCCAAGCGCGGCTTTTATTAACTCGCTCCATCATATTTTTGGGCACAGCAACAGCTAGAGCAGCCTGTGTGCTCGGAGTAAAACCCAGCAGCCTTCCCCCAGAGCCCTGCCCCAGAGCACGAGCTCTGCACAGCCCCAGAGGGAGCACAGTCAGTGCACAGAACCAGGGTGGGCACCAGGATGTTCACCTTGTTTTCCTGGACCTTCGTTGGAGTCGTTGTGTTACTCTTGTTTTCTCTTTGTTGGCGACGTCTAGCTGCCTCTTGTTCCTCCTGGGGAAAAGGGGTGCGAGGTTGCATCATCTGCTCGTGGATTTAGCACTTTTTCATGCAGATCACTTTTGTTTCCCAGCTCAGTTTTCCACATGAGAAGGGGACAAACTTCCCCTGCCTCAAGTCCTTTTCCACTGCATTCCCCACCTCCAGAGGGGATTACATCCCAACCTCTTCCCATGTCCTCCCCTCCCAATCCCACACTGCTGTATCAGGTTTCATTTGGATTTTTTTATCATCATCATCATTGTTATTATTATTATTTTTAAATATTTCAATAGCTTCCCCACATCCCCAACATTTCGTGGTGCCACTTTAAAAATCTTCCACGACTGGAAATGGCAAAGCCATTAATCATCCTCTCATTCAACTTCAGCCAAGTTTATTGAGGTGATTAATAAAAAACAAAAGCAGCAACTTTTTCAGGCTGATTTGCTCCCAGGCTGACAGGAAATTTCCTTGTTCAGAGAAAATCTCTTTTTCTCTCAGGAAAAAAAAAAAAACTCTTTCGAACAGGAAAAATCCAAGAGCTCAGCCAAAGCCTTTCCTGCACCTTCCAGGTGAGTTTTAATCTGCATAAGAATTCTGGCAATTCCAACACTCCTTTGATTTAAGCACATTGTCAACCAAACCAGTGGCAGGGTTAAGTGGGAAAAAGCAGGGAAGGTCAGAAGCACCCTGACCTTTTTTTTTTTCTCTAAGAAGTCTTTTTTGTCCCAAATTTGAGTGGAGCAACCTGAAATAATTCCATTTCAGAGCCCCCGTGAGTCTGTTCTTACAGAGCCACTCAGCCTGAGGATGAACATTCACCTGAAGTTTTAAATTAAGTGGCCTCACTTAATTCTCTTCCTGGGAATCCATTGGTTGTTTCAGGTTAACACAGCCCTGCACAGTTCCCAAAATCCTCTGGCATTTTAATTCCACGTGTAACAGCCCAGACTGCAGCAAATGACAACTCACTCTGTGCCTCCAATGGCACGTCCCAAAAGGATCATTTCAGAGCATTGCTCAGCTTCATTTCAGGAGCTGAGCACTGGGACAGATTCAAACCATCATTCCCTTCTTTAATTCCAGTTCTTTAATGAAGAAATAGCTCATTATAGACCTCCAGTGCAAGGTAAAAGCACCTTGGGGCTGCCCCATTAATTCTCTATTAGAAATCCCTTGGACATGATTGAATTAGTGCTCGATGGCATCTGAGGCTTCCCTTCAATTAGCTCCATGTTCTTTGCCTACCAAGAAAATCTGATTTCCTATCAATTCTGTCCACCTGTGATTAAATTCCTCACGGTGGCTGCTCCCTTACTTTAGAGTTTTCTACAGAAAATGATTGAAACTTACCCTGAGTTTTGGATTTTTGAGACTAGAAAAATAGTTTTCAAGCTGAAAATAGAAAGAGAAGAGAGTCATCCTCAAAGCCATGACAGATGAACACAGAAGAATAAAATATTAGCTTAAAACAAGTGCAGAACTGCAGAAATTCTGACTGCTTTGCTTCTGATAAGCTGCATCAAGAAGCCATTTACATTCATTCTTTTCAGCCACCCAGCCTGTTGTGTAACAGGGCATAATCCAACCTCGACAAGGTTTTATCATCCCCACCACTGCCTGGCCTTGTTTTAAAGCTTTGTGTCACATATCTCCCCTCAGCAGAGGCTGATTTTCAATCAAGTTATTTTCACTGAAGCTGCTGCACCCTTGTACTCCACCATTTATCTGCACTCTGGCATATTCCTGAACAAAAGCATTGTCAGACCACAGCAGAGTGAGGAGAACAGCCTTGCTGTCACCCTGCGAAAAACTTGGGCTGGAATAAATGGTTTGTCCACAAAAGTTTTCATTTCCACAGGGTTTGTTGGGTATTATGGGGGAGTTGGATTTTTTTTTGTGGGGGGGGTTGGGGATTTTTTTGGTGGGGGGGTGTTGTTGGGGTTTTTTATTGTTGTTGGTTGGTTGGGAGTTTTTTTGTTTTGTTTGTTTGTTTTGGTTGTTTGATTTTTTTTCATGTTTGTTTGTTTTGTTTTCTTTAATTAAAAAAAGCCCAGCGAATGCATCACCATTGTTATGGAGCTTGGGCTGCTTCTACAGCAGCTGAGAATTTCACTAAAATTGAGATTTACTGGTTTGAAAATGATTGAATAAAACGGTCTGTGCACCACAGAGGAACCAAAACCCCAGTGAGTCTTTCCTCAGTGAGGCAGTTCCAGCAGGAGACCCCAGTTCTGAGGAACCACAGAAGGAATTTTATCAGTGAATCCCTGCACCTTCAGTAAATCAGCACTGCCCTTAACACCCCCTGGGGGTGTGTGGAACCCTGGAGCAGCCAGAGTCGGTTTGCACACCCAGATGTGTAAATACACAAAGGGACATGAACACGAGTGCAGAGCAGAGGATGTGGAGCTGCCCTGGAGCAGCCAGGGTCGGTTTGCACACCCAGGTGTGTACATCCACAAAGGGACACGAACACGAGTGCAGAGCAGAGGACGTGGAGCTGCCCTGGAGCAGCCAGGGTCAGTTTGCACACCCAGGTGTGTAAATACACAAAGGGACACGAACACGAGTGCAGAGCAGAGGATGTGGAGCTGCCCTGGAGCAGCCAGAGTCGGTTTGCACACCCAGGTGTGTAAATACACAAAGGGACACGAACACGAGTGCAGAGCAGAGGATGTGGAGCTGCCCTGGAGCAGCCAGGGTCGGTTTGCACACCCAGGTGTGTAAATACACAAAGGGACACGAACATGAGTGCAGAG
Organism: Gymnorhina tibicen; assembly: GCA_013399875.1. NCBI lineage: Eukaryota > Metazoa > Chordata > Aves > Passeriformes > Artamidae > Gymnorhina > Gymnorhina tibicen. The sequence goes on from VXAZ01007596.1 coordinate 203,587, forward strand.
CAGAGGATGTGGAGCTGCCCTGGAGCAGCCAGGGTTGGTTTGCACACCCAGGTGTGTAAATACACAAAGGGACACAAACACGAGTGCAGAGCAGAGGACGTGGAGCTGGCAAACGCTGCCCTGGCGCAGGGCAGAGGCTCCTGGCCCCATGGCACCCCTGCTACTCACTATGGTTCTGTCGATGGTGTGCAGGTAGTAGGAGACTGGTTTCCCCGTCCAGGACACGGAGCCCTTCAGTGGTGACAGCTCCACAACCCTCATGATAGTGCCAATATCTGCGGGAGGAGAGCCAGGTTAGGGAAAAGCTCAGCTGAGACCAGCCAGGCACCAACACAGAAGAATCTGGCTTGCAGATCCTACAGGAAACCGCTGCCAGGAGTTCCAGGGGAGTTTCTGCCTCTCTTGCTACGTGCACCCCACAGGAAACAACCATGTGGGAGATGTACCTTCAGCCAGCCAGTCCCAGTGAATGACTGCGTTTTGGCTGACAGAACTGTGTCCCAGACAAGTTTTCCAAGGAACAACACATGTGTGTGACAGGACTGAATAAACAGTCCCAGAACGTCACTGGCCCCAGCCCCTGTCAACTGGAGCTGCCCCACGTTTGGACTGGGGACAAACACGGTTTGGGTTTGCTTTCTTGTCTATATTTGTTTTGTTCTCCGGAATTAATGGCATTGGGATGTGCCTGAAACATTCCCACAACCGCTGAGCGAGTGGCAGGGCTGCAGGAGAAATTGTGGCACGTTTCTAATTAAACACAAATGACCCAGAAGAGGCCAAAAGCAAGGTTTGGGATTCAGCAACCTCGATTGCTATTTTAACCACATTTTAATACTTGTTTTCATTTGTCTCAACTCTTTCCACATTTCCACTTCTTCCTACAGATGGAAGTGCTAAGGACAAATGTGGTATTGAGGGAACTGGTGCCTCCTTCTTAAAGCTTGATCTTTTTCCAGTGTTTTGTATAAATTTTTTAAGAGCTCATACTCGAGATCAGAGGATTTGATAGGCAGGTGAGACGTGACTCGAGTCATGCTCAGGCACCAAAAAAAGCCTTGATGAATAAAAGTCTCATGAAAAACCTTGTGGGGCAGCACAAAGGCAGCAGAGCAGTGGCAGCCCCTGCTCCACGTGCAGGACATTGGCCGTGGCTGGGGATGGCATTTCCCTGGAAGGGTCACTTGGAACAGGCCACGGGAACAAGGCCCAGGCCCAGCACATCCCACACAAGCTCATTTGATATTGGTATTTCCCAAATATAATATGGTCTCAGAAAGGGATTAAGCCCTAAAATTCATTCCCACAATTCTCCCTGTTTGCAGCACGCAAAGGCAATCTTTTTTCAGGACCTTTCATCTGAATCCCTGAAGTTTCCTACTGGAAGAAGCTGTTGTCTCTCCTTTTGCTAAGCCTCTCACTCATCCAAACCCCAATTTAATCATCTCAATATAATTTTGACATCAGCATTTCCATTCAGAATTAAATAACAGCTGAGATCTGAAACTTCAGCACTCTAGAAAACATTCCCAGTGAATCCACGCTGGGGTGGGAGCTGGAATGGGATAAAGATCTGGCTCAACTGGCAGTCGTAGCCAGGGCTGTTCTGGGGGGAAAGGAGCAGCACATGCCGGCCTCAGTCTCCCAAATGCAGCAGGCAGAGAAGGAAATGGGAAGAATCCAGGAAAGGAAAGGCTTGAGAGGCCAAACCCCTGTATTTTTGTGGGCAGGTCTCATTGAAACCTCTCCAAGGAAATTCTTGGATTTCCTCAAGCTCCGGGGGGCTCTGCAAGAGAAGAGGGCCCAGGCTTCCCTCGGGCTCTCTCTGCCTCATCAGCAAAGCCTGATCCCAGCCCTCCTGAGGCCCGAGGAGTGCCAGGAGCACCATTCCACCTTTTCTGCCTTGGATTCTCAAGTCTCTGTCTCCAAAGAATTGGCAGTCCAGCACCCAAGGGTCAGTAAGGTTCCAAAGCACCAGAGGCCCCAGAAGGGAATTTCAAACAGGGAAGAAAAGGGCAGGTTTGGGTGCCTGATGTGTGGCACATCCACAAGAACTCCAGCTTGGTAAAAAATAACTCCCAGTGGCAGAGTTTACTTCATAACAGGCCAAAAATTACTGTTCTTCAAAAGCAGTTTAGGCCAAAATTAGACAGCACAGCTTGAGATTTGGAACTCAGTGAGTGGCTCCCCGTGTTTGCACAGGGAGGGAATGAGGGGGGTTTGGTTTAGGGGAAGTTTAGCACTGGACACAGTAAATACAAGTAAAGCCCAGCTTGGATTGGTCTTTTCTTGAGAAATTTCATAGAATAACCTGAGCTGGGACCCACAAAGATCATCAGTCCAACTCCTGGCCCTGCACAGACACCCCAATTTCAACAACAAAAGTCTGAAAAGGGTCGAAAGCATAACCAACAACATGGAACATCCCAAAACCTCCTTAAACCACAGCTCATGTCCTTGCAAAGGACAAGGCTGGCAAACATCAAGTCTGGCATGTTCAGAGGAGGAGAAAAACAGGACCCTGTGCTGGCAATAACCCAGAGCCAGGGCCTGGGTGTGCCTGGGAGAGGTTTGTTTGCTCAATGCACAGCACAGGAGATGTTCAGAGTGGGACATTTCACAGAATCCCGGAATGGTTGGGTTGGGAAGGATCTTAAATCCCATCCAGTGCCATCCCTGCCATGGGCAGGGACACCTTCCACTGTCCCAGCCTGCTCCCAGCCCCGGCCAGCCTGGCCTTGGGCACTGCCAGGGATCCAGGGGCAGTCACAGCTGCTCTGGGCACCCTGGGCCAGGGCCTCCCCACCCTCACAGCCAACAATTCCTTCCCAATATCCCATCCAGCCCTGCCCTCTGGCAGTAGAAGCCATTCCCTGTGTCCTGTCCCTCCAGCCCTTGTCCCCAGTCCCTCTCCAGCTCTCCTGGAGCCCCTTCAGGCCCTGCAAGGGGCTCTGAGGTCTCTCTGGAGCCTTCTCCTCTCCAGGTGAGCACCCCCAGCTCTCCCAGCCTGGCTCCATAACCTCTAAGCCTTCGGAATCCTGACTGGTGGGATTTACCTGCCTGGCTTTAGACACTCAGGCTGGAAGGAACTCCCCTGTGAGTCACTGCAGCTCTTTGTGGCTGAAGAAATGAATCACACCCTTGAACTCCTGATTTCTCTTCAGCTCTAGAGTTGCCCAGGCAGGGACACATTGATGGAACAAACAGCAAAACACAGCAGCACAAACCCCATTAAAAGTCTCTGTTTGCTCCTCTCTTGGGTGGGGTTTTTAGACTGATTTTAAGTATCTGTCACTTGGCGTGCCCTAACAATCCAACAGCATTTTCTACTTACTTAACTCTAAAAGGCAGCAACACCCCCCCAGACATGTTCAGATCATGAATATCCACAAGTGTAATGAACAATAAAAAGGGCAATCATACCACTCAAGTTTCGACTGTTAATTCTAAAATTTAGAGGTGCAAAAGGTTTTGAGGACACAATTCTCCCACCTGGAAAAAGGAGAAAAGAAAAAAAAGCACAGTCAGCTCCATTATTTGTTCTAGAAATAACTACTTATTAAATATAACCCAGTACAGAGCCCTAAAGAGCAGCCCTATAAACCTGCCCCTTGTATAGCATTAAAAAAGAAATAAATCCCTTCATTCTCATTCTGACAGCCCCAAGAAAGCCAATCTATGATTCCTGCCAGGTGACACCTCAAGGATCGCTTTAAAATGACAGATTTGAAACATTTGGGGGAAAAAATACATTAATTCTCAGTGGCAATCTAAAGAAATTTCAATTATCTCCTTCCTCCTTGGGATCTTTTATACACAAGCCCCCAAAGCCCTTTTATTTAGAGGCCACTAATCTCCATTTCATGGGTATTTGGGGTCATTCAGCCCAAGGCAGAGCCTGAGCACACTCTGAGAACAGAAGAGAAATCAGGTTTTGTAAAGGGTTCTTGAACCAGCCCCACCTTCCCACTGCTCTCAAGCCACCATTAAACAAGCCTGAAAACTAAAAAATAAACCAGTTAAATTAAAGAAAACAGCTTAAATTTGGGGGTTTTATGGTTTGCAGCAGAGCCCAAAAGTCACATTATTTATTTCAGCACAAGGCTGTGCCACGGGAAGCCACAGCTGCTTTGTTCACGCCACACATTTTTCTTGTCAGAAATTGTTATTTCTGTCATTTCTACCACAACCAAGTGAAATTGTTACTTATCCCAGTGGTTAAGAGCAAAGAAAAGACACCCAGGGCAATGGAGAGAGAGGCCACGGTGGGGTTAGTGGGTGTCCCAGGGCGCAGGGTGGCTTCTCAGGGAGCATCCAGTGACAGTGTCCCTTTTTTATGGAATTGTGGGACCATTAAGGTTGGAAAAGACCTTTAAGATCATCAAGTCCAACCATCAAGCAGCACCACCCTCATGGTCACCACTAAACCCTGTCCCCAAGTGCCACATGCACAGGTTTCTGAGCACTCCCGGGGATGGAGACTCCAGCATTTCAGTATTCAGGAGTTAACACCCAGCGCTAAATGGGAACCCAGGAGGTGAATTCTGCATGGAATGACAGCCTGGCCTTCCAAAGCTGTGCCTCTGCAGCCAAGAACCATGGAATGGGTTGGGTTGGAAGGACCTTAAAGCTCACCCAGTGCCACCCCTGCCATGGGCAGGGACACCTTCCACTGTCCCAGGCTGCTCCAAGCCCCATCCAGCCTGGCCTTGGGCACTGCCAGGGATCCAGGAAGTTTGGCCTTGGCTGTTGGGTGTTTTGTGGGCTCCCAAAAGAGGGAAGGATGGACCAGCAGCTCCTCCCACCCCAACCCTGCTCCAGAGCCTTCCCAGCAGAAGGGATGCTCCAAGGAGCCAGGCAGGTCTGGGCAGACACGAAGGTGGGAAGTAGAAATGCCACTGTGGTGCAGACACCTTGCCCCAAGGCACAGAACAAACCCCCCAGCCCGGCTCTGCCAGCTGGAACCGAGCCCCCCTCCCACCCCAGCTCCCACAGGAATCAGGAAACCAGGGGAAAAACATTTCCAGCTGGATTTACCTTCCTTCATGTTCGCAAAGCGCTCCTTCAGCTGGTGATCCACCTCAGGCCCGAAGGCAAAGTTATTCACAAAAATAACACTGCAAAACAATGATCCAGTTAAACACTGGGGAGCCAGGAACGCCCCACAGGGACCCCCAGCCACGTCACAGCCACCTGGAGCCCTCCCAGCCACTCCTGCCACGGACAAACCTGCTTGTCCCCAACTCTGCAGCTCCTGCCACCCAACACATGGAGAGCAACGCTCAGCACAACAGACACCTCTTTATGCTGGTACTTCTTGGTGGGGACTTAAAATACGACACCAAATAGCAAAATATCTTTCAGAATCATGAAATGGTTTGGGTTGGAAGGGACTTTAAAGCTCATCTTATTCCATCCTCTGCCATGGGCAGGGACACCTTCCACTGTCCCAGGCTGCTCCAAGCCCTGTCCAACCTGGCCTTGGGCACTTCCAGGGATCCAGGGGCAGCCACAGCTGCTCTGGGCAACCTGTTTCTCTTTCGGCTCTAAATTCCCTGTAATGCCAGAAGACAGTGACATCTCAGCACATTTTCCCTGTCCTAAACCCAGCACTTCAGCCCTACCCACAAAAAGAGGAATTTTATCTTTCTTTCTGGGTTAGGAAATTCAGTGGGGGGAGGGGACGTTCCTGGGGAAAAAAAAAATCACATGGAAACAAAGGAATCTGCAAAGAGGTAGAATCCCACAAATGATAAAAGAGTTTGGGAAAGTACCAGAACATGTCACAGATTAAAAAAGAAACACTCCGTTTAGTTTTAAGGTCTAACCAGCCTGGTCTAACTGTCCCTGGTGCCCATTTACCACCAGGCTGCAACAAGAGTCCTCAACACCTCTTGGAAGTGGCTGAGCTCCCTGCTGAATGAACCTGTCAGGGGAGGTTTGGGATGGAGCTCAGGGAAAGGTTCTCCCCCCCGAGGGTGCTGGGCCCTGCCCGGGCTCCCCAGGGAATGGTCCCGGCCCCGAGGCTGCCAGAGCTCCAGGAGCGTTTGGACAGCGCTGCCAGGGATGCCCAGGGTGGGGTTGTTGGGGTGTCTGGGCAGGGCCAGGAGCTGGATTCATGATCCCTGTGGGATCCTTCCAGCTCAGGATATTCCAGGATTCTATGAGGTGTAAAAGCCATCCTGGTCTATTGTTCCCACACGAAGAATGGATTTCTCTGCTGGAAAACTCCCTTCCCAGTGCCTCCACACATGAAACGTGTTCAACAAGGACACGGAGTTTAAGAGCAGCAGCCAAAGCTATTAAAAACCACGAATGAAAAAAAAAAAAAGTTTATACACCAAGGGAAAAAAAAGTTTTTCTTGCTACGCCTTGCTCTTGGAAATTCGGGAAACCCTGCCTGGCAAGGAAAGCTAGCAGGGGTTTCTTCCTCCTCCTTCCCATGTGCCAAAAAAAAAGGGCCTTGCAAAAGAGCCAAATGTATTAACAGGACTAGAAAGCATCCAGGAGAGGAAGGGAAAAAGCCAGAGCCTGCAGATGTGTGTTTTTATAATGTTCACTCTGGCACAGAATTTTGTGTGCACGTGCAGGGCACAGGAACCCTGAATCCCCCTTGGGCTCAGCCCTCGTTCCAGGAGGTTTTGCCAAGCCAGAGGCACAGGGATCCCCTGGAGTACACAGGGAACCATGTCCTGGTGCCAGCCCCTGGATCCCTGGCAGTGCCCAAGGCCAGGCTGGACACTGGGGCTTGGAGCACCCTGGGACAGTGGAAGGTGTCCCTGCCATGGCAGGGGTGGAACTGGATGAGCTTTAAGGTCCCTTCCAACCCAAACCATTCCAGAATTCCCTGATCCTGCACCACAGCGAGGTGGAGCAGCACTGAGACACACAATGAGCGCCATGCCACACAAACCAAACATCTCCCAGCACTTCTGGGTGCAGTCAGAGCTCCTGCAGCCAAAAATTCCTCTAAAATTTTAAATTAATTCCAAGGAAAGTTGCCCGGGCAGCAGAGGAGTGTGCACTTGGAATAACAGGCCACAAAGCCAAACCCGAGTCACTGCAAGGCTGGGACAAGTCTGTCCACAAATTAAAAGGCACCTCCAGAAGAAAGTGAGGGGCAGAATCCTGCAGGAGTCACCAGCCTGGCAGACGCCTCCTCCAGGCTCTCAAAACCAGAGCTCTGGGAGCAATCCAGGAATTGCCACAGCTCCGAAGGCTTTCAGAGCCCTCTTTGACAACTGCCTTCCATTCCCCCACATCACAGGGTGGCCCAGAAGGTCACATAAAAATAAAGAGGGTTTTTTCTACCCATAAGGCTGAAAGAATGCAAAGCTTTAAAAATACAGACGACTTTTATTGCTTTTAACAAATTTACTCCCTTTCTGCTCCCTCAGAAAGGAGCCTAACCCTCTGCGCAGCTCTCCACATAAATAAATCTTCAAGACAATTAGTTTAAATGAACTTTCAATTTAAGTTGAAACAAACTCACTTGGGTCTTTTCCTTCTTATTAGAGGGAAAGTGAGCCTGTGTGCCCCAACAGCCATAATAAGGAGTGTTTTGCCAGAATCCCTGAGATGAACTATAGGGATATGCAAAACAAATGGAGGTTTGTGCTCCTCTTCTAACCAGAATTTAACTTGGATACACCCTTGTATGGAATATCATGGGACATGCACTCAAAGCCATTCTTCCAGTCAGAAAACAGGATCTAAAGAGGCCAGTGTAAGAGCTGGCAGATAGACTTGGGGTATTTGCTATGGAAATTCTATATAAAAAGCTGGCCAGCCTCCCAATTTCCATTATACAAACTCCCAAACATCCAGCTCAGAAAGCAGCATTCAATTGCTGTACTGTACCTTGTGTTTGCAATCCTCTCTCTCCATTCTTCTGAGAGGAAGTCACCTCTTTCCAGCTTAAAACAAGACAAAAGAACACAGAAACACAGAGCAGTTAACAGGGTTCCCTCCTGCTCCCTTCAGACAGGGACAAAGAGGCTGGACCAGCTCCCCGACCCCACAGCACCCAGGAACAAACGAAGCCTTTTGGAAACCCAGAGGTGAAGCAGGGAGAGCTGACCCTGCTCATTCTTCAGATCCCAGAGGTTTCTCCCTCCCTGCTCCCACCCTCGGCCGCTCTCCTGCGTGGGAAGAACAGGGAAGGGTCTCTGGCTGCTCCATGGAGAAGCCAGAAGTACTGGCACTCATTCCAAAACTGACCAGCAAATGCTTCCTGAAGCCCCCCAAGGCTGGTGGTCCCCCCTCAGCAGAGGGAGCTGAGCATGGATTGGGAACAGCTCCTGCTGGGAGCCCTGGCTCCCAACTCAGGCTCTTGCTGCACTGCACAAACAAGCATCTGATTTTTGTGGTGCTAAATATAAACCTCGAGCACTTCTAACACTTTCAAGTTGGAAATGAAGTAACATAAAGGCCTTATTTGAAAATAAATACAGTTGTGACTTCAGTGGCTCGTGGAGCACCTTTCTGATGACACCCCATCAAGTCCAGGGGAACGCAGAGCTCTTGCACAGAGTAATGTTTTCTCAGCCCTGTTTTGGAAATGAGAGAGGAGTCCATGGGCCACACTCTTCTGCTGTGCCACAAGTCAGGCAGGAGGAGGGTTGGGGGAGGAAGATAAGAGGAGGAGAGAAAAAATAAGGTGCAACTCTATAATTAATGCTGATGACACCCTTTGAAGATGATGGTTTGTGCCAGAACCTCGGGAACATCAAAGCAACGGCAGCGACTGCTGAGGATCCTTTTTCTGCACTGATTTCTCTGTATGGGAAGGAGTGAGCACCTCACGTGGCAGCACTAACTCTCACTGAGTGACAACTCCAAAGTGCCAGCACTGCAGTGCAGGCGCTGGAACGACTTCCACACCTCAGGGCTGGCTCAGCCTGGGGACATCCAAAGGGAGCTCCAGGGCCTGGTGCCACTCAGGGACACAGAGGGGGTGACAAACCTGCCTGAGCCACTGGGAAGGACAAAGCCACAGGTGCCAACAGGAATGGGGCTGCTTCCAGGAGGAAAAGAAGGGGGGAACCACCAAAAATGCCCTGCTGCTACATCAGAGGGCTGAGAAAAGTGGACATTCAGGGTTCTCGAGCAAGAGATCAAGAACTTTGTCAAGAGTTTCAAGTGCTAGAAACTGAACAGAGCAGGTAAGATTAGCTCAAGTTATTCAGAAATACCTGTTCCACCAGCTGGGCTGAAATCAGATTTAAACCAGAATTACTACCTGTGATCTCCCACCTTTGACATCCCTGCTGCAATAAAAACAAAGGATAAGCTGGGAGCTGAACTCCAAGATCCAACCCAAGGACATCTTGCTGGGTACTGCCAGAATCTGAACCAGAGACTCAACATCAAAAAGATTCTAAGAAAAGTTTTTCTCAGCTCATATATAAGGAAAGATTTTTTCTGGATGCCTCTATGTGGACACCACCTCTAGATAGATTTTAAGAGATAATTTTGTCTCAGTCTTATCTATTCTTGTAGTGAACAGTTCCACAGTTGAGTAACCAAGACAAAGTCCAAGAAAACCCACATGACAGGCAATTGCATTTGTTCTATAATTTTTGCAAGTCAGCTTCTCTATGGCATCCTGCACACCACCAGCTCCTAACGTCTCCACGGGGTTTTCATACAGTAACAGGGCAAGAAGAACACTGGGAAAACCAGGAAGCACAATCCCAATGCCACAGTCTGCAAGAGAACAAAGAACCAGAGTAACATGAAACGATTTTGAAATGCTAAACTTCGTATAAAGGTCTTGAAATCCAGCCTAAGTGGCTGTTAGGCTTTACTTGGGTCCAGTTTCACTGTGTGTTTGCCCTGTCTGTGTGGTTAGGAGAGCACTTATAACCAAAATGTCCAGGTTTTAACCTGATATCACCCATGGAGGATGAACACTTTGCAAGCCAGAGCCATTTAACAATTCAAATGAACCACAGCCCAGCTTAAACACATCTATTTTTGTGTGGCACTGCTGCCCCTGCTCATGCTTTGCCAAGAGTCAAGGGAAAAACCTCACCAGGAAAAACACTGGAGTACAGAAATAATCAGATGATCAGCTGTGGCTGGGAGAAAATGGGCTATTTTTTCCCTCTGGAAGCAAGGCAGTGATTCCTGGATGCTCCTCTCAAACAGGGACTGAGCTGCCTGACCCCTGTAACCACTCCTTACCCACTGTGCTGGGGCAGGGATCAATAAATGATGCCCTAAAAGAAGGAAAGGAGCTCCTCACCCATCAACCGGCACAGAGAAGCCAAAAAAAATCCCCCCGAAATCCCGCTCAGCTCGATGGTTTGCAATAACTTTGAGAGTGAAACAAGAACTGGGAAGGAAAGTCCAGCTGATTAATCCCTGCCCCGGGGCAGCAGCAGCTGAACCAGCAGAACGTGGCCCGTGCTGGTCACTCAGGGAGCAGGGGACACATCCACACGGTGACAGCCACAGGGCCACGCTCAATCTCTTCCTCCACTGTCCCCTCCCTCATCCTGTCCCTCCTCTCTCTCAGAAACTTAATCTCCTTAGTGAATAATGAATGGAAGGGACCATCTGTAACACAGATATTTTCATCTGCTTAGACAATGCAGGAGATGCTTTATCTAACAGGATAATTAGCTCAGCGAAATCGCCTCCAAAGCTGCTGCCTGCACTGCTTCTAAATTTAGAAGCCAGGCCAGGTTTTTACTCAGGTTTTTCAAACAGACACTGCAGGAATACACTCAGCAGCATCTGATTCCTGTAACTCTTCCTGCAACTGGATGGAAAGCAGCAGGTCCCAGCCCGGGGGAGGCAGCCAGAGGTGCATGGAGGGTGTGAGTTCATCACGGAGCAGAGCAGGAATCTGGGAAGGTCAGGGCCCTGTGCTGAGGAGGAGGGCTGGGTTCTCACCCCAGTGCTGGCCAGGGAGGCTCTCTGGTAAGGCTCCACAGAGCCATAAATTCACAGGCAGGACGTCTCATTCCAGCCGCCTCCGTGCAAACACTTGGCTCCCAAAACCCCGGCATTTCTGCCTGGAAAAGTACACATGGTTATTTTTAGGTCCCTGTTCTTTTCAAAAATAACCGGAGGCACGAATCCAAACCTCCAAAATGTGGCATCGTTTCAAAGCCACAGGGGACGTTTGGAGGGCTTTTCAAATGCCAAAGCAGCAAATTTCCCGCTGAAATGGGGCGGTCAAAACTACCGGGAGCAAACAGCTGGCTCATCCTTCCCCGAGTGCAGCTCCTGGCAGCAAGGAAGTTCTGAGGTACAGGGGATGTCAGGCACCATCACAAACCAGTCCTGGGCACTGGAGCTCCTCCACAACCCCCTGCTTCTGCTCAGAACAGGAGAAGCAGGCAGACAGGGAGCCCAAACTTAGGGAGAGACCTGCAGGCCACAGAGCCAGGCTTGCACTGATTTATGCCCAAAACTCACCCCCAATCCCCAGGGCTGAAGCAACTCCAGCCACCAGAAGCTCCTGGGGTTTCCTGGGACCACCCAGTCCAAATCCCACCTTCAGGAATGCTGACCTGCTTCCTGCTCTTGGTTTGATCATCACTGCCACCTCCTGCTGACACGAGCTTTTATGGAGCAGGGCAGGAATTCTGTTATAACAACCCTGAGTAAATAAACACAAAACTAATCCTGGTTCTCAGCAGAGTCCAACGTGGGACTGCACCGACTCCCAACTGCTCTGAGCTCAGCCTGGGATCCTTCAACTTGTGCTTATTTTGTCTCCACCATTCGAAATTTTGGGACCTCAGGAAGCATTTTGCAGGAACGAAGTTTCCATAAAGACAAAGATGCCGGGCTTTCCATTCCACGTCTTCCTGTGTCCTCCAGGTACACCATGAGCAAGTCTGCTCTGTGTTTTCTTCTCCCAGGAAAAGGGAACAACATGTCACAGGCACTGAGAACTCAACAAAAACCAAAAGACACCAAAAACTTTCTCCAAGGGGAGCCCAGGAAGAGAAGCACTTAGTGCTACTCAGCAATCTCAGCTTCCTGCCCCAGATACCTGAGATGGCTCCGATTCTGAGGCCACTTGAGGATATTTACAGTTGGAAACCATGAAAACCCATCTGCCTCTTAATTGCCATGCCGGGTTTTAATTTGATGGCTGCACATATGCAGGAATTCCCCAAGAAAGGCTCTCTAATTAGCCAGGCCTAATGATCTTCCAGAAGTCTCCTGCTTCCTTCAGATGAGTTTACTTGAAAAGAGTGGGGTAAAGTTAATCTTGGAAACTTCTCAGTTCCATGGGAAGAGAAAGGAGAAGATAAAAGGAGTTGGAACCAAGGGAGATGTGTTGGAAGTGGGACATTCTAGTCCAAAAAGCTGAAGATGATGATGATGAAAAGCTCTAGAGGAAGAGGATCCTTCCCTTGGAATGCGGGAGAGAAGAGCAGCAAAGGATCTGATTTTCCCTAAATGAGCAGGAATTGCACGTTCCCAGGCAGAGCAGGGATGTAAATATTCATTTAACAGGATTATGAGACTCAGTGCCCAACAACAGCTGGAGATCAGGAGCCTCCCAAGCCAATGCATGAGGAGCAAATTCCTCCCACTCCTCTCATGCCCCACATGGATCTCCCCCCTCTCCAGCTGCAGGGATGATCCAGCTGTGGCTCTGCAGAGCCTTGGGCATCCAACATGCCCCAGGACACTTTGCCACCTGCAGCTGGGGAAGTTTAATGCTCTTTTATCACCAAGTGACTACAGAACAACTGAGGCTGCAATTTCGTGTGGAACCATTGCTCAAGAGGGATTTCTTTTTTTACATAATTGTGGACAAAATACAGAAATGTATTTGTATATTCTGTGGACAGAAATACATCTAACAATCAGGGTTTATTTCAAATGTTGTCACTGGGCATTCCTCTCCAGAGTTCACGTCCAAGCTCAGAACTTCCAGCAGTAACAAGAACAATGCAGTGGAGAAGGCCAGGAGGTGAATTTGAAGGCTGCAGAACAATTTGGTGAAGCAACAGTGGCTGCCCTTCTCTCCAAGGCTTTTCAAACACAAGTTTATTGTTTGGAGCGTTTTGGGGGTCGTGGTTTTTTGTTTGTTTACATTCCTAGCAACTTTCTTTTAATGGTAATCTGAAAAATCCTGTTGGGAAGATTTGGGGCAGGTTACAAAAACATCATGAGCTTCTGAGTCTCTTGGACTGCTGCAAAAGGCAAAAAGGACAGAAAATATTTCTCAGAGAGATTGTAGCAGGTGGGAAGGCTGGAGATGGTGAAAAGCTACAGGGAGAATAATTTCCCAAGCAAGAAGGAATTGTTGAGATGCACAAAGCCAAACAAGCCTGGAACACTCTGCTAAGGTCAACTTCTCAGCAGACCACTTTTCAGGGAGAACCCAAAATCCATTTGAATTGGAAATCTCTAATTGTACTGGGATCTTGGCTGTTAAAATAACCTAAAAAACCAGCACGAGCCTGCAGGCCCAGCTCCAGGATTTATTGCTGCCTTAGGCACCACCGTTTTTACTTTTACAGCAAGAGAGAACCACCATCCACAAAGTTCAGCCAAGGCCGCAGGTGGGATCCGAGATTCTTCCCACTGAACTTCTGCCAAGCTCCCTCCCCTCCTCCAGCACTTGATTCTTCTCAAAACATTGATTTTTCATCTGACTGCCTGTAACACTGGAGTGGAATTCACGAGTTGAGCTCTGCTGATGACAGATTATTTCAATTTGTGCTTATTTTGTCTCCAACATTTGGAATTTTGGGACCTCACGAAGCATTTTGCAGGAGCAAAGCTGTTTTCCAGAAAGACAAAGATGCCGGGCTTTCCATTCCACGTCTTCCTGTGTCCTCCAGCTGCATCACGAGCACGTTTGCTCTGTGTTTGACAGTCACCTATAGCAGATGCTGCTAAGGAGTTCCTCAGGAAAATAAACTGCCTGGCAAAAGTCTGTTTGATGGATAAGAACAAAATGAAATCTGCCCTGTGTGCCTACAGTAAAAGCCCAAAATCTGTGCTCAAGCATCACTCCAAGGTGACAGGAAACCAACTTTCCTTCAGACAAAAAGTGCTGCAAGTGTTTCAGTCTTCCCAAAAAAACCCCCAGATTGCATATTCGGGGAAATTTTACTCTAAACACTGCAGAAAACAGAGTTATAAAAGCCAAAGAACCTGGCAAAAATAAGAAGCTTTGTTTCAATATAGCACCAGACTCTGTCACTTGGAATGCTCAATATGGAAATGCTGCCTAAGGCAAGCAATATGCTTCCAATATTTTAGTCCAAGTTCCTCTCCTATTCCTTAAATTACCCAGCTCAGAAGCAGAGTATCCTCAGGAACAATTCCTTTCATGTCATGCCAGCTGGGTGACACAATGGAAAAATGCCATATGGCCACTTCAGGAAAAGTAAAGCATTCCCAATGCTTCCACAGCAGGAAGGAATTAGCAGCCTGATATCAATCCTGCTGCAGACCAGTCCCCCAGCAGGCCCAGCATCCCCTGGAAGGGAATCCCACTATCCAGAACAGGAATTGCAGGAGGGAAGTGCTCAGGGGCAGGTGGGACCATCCCCTTCCCAGGCTGCTTCCCAAAGGGAGAGCTGGAACAGCTTCACTGCAGAATGAGAGCACCAAGGATCCCAGCAGACAGAAAATTGGGAAATAAAGGCTGGTCAGCTCCAACCTGCCATGGACCCCACGCTGCTGGGATGCTGAAGCCATGTGGATAACACCATCCCAGGAACGTGGCAAGGATGGCTCTGCACAGAAGGGAAGAGAAGGAGCAGTTCCCCCATCCCTGCTCACACCTGGATGCAGGACACGTGTCCAGCTGCAGCCTCTGAGCAGTGACCCAGCTTCCCTGGGATATCAGGGAATATCCCTGATCCAGGCAGCCTCTTCCCTGACCATAGGAAAGTGGCAGAAGCATAAATAGATGTGTTTTCAAAACTCCCAGTGGGTTTCTACTGTACATCCATTTCCTGGCTGGAAAGCGATTAACCAGGGAGCAGATTTGCTTAATGACAATTTCAAAGGGGAAGAAAGGGAAAAGGGAAAAGGGAAGGAATGGCACAGGGCAGGGTATGGATTTGCACATGCCTCACACCATCCTTGGAGTGCAAAATATCCTCAAAGATAAAGAAGCATTGGGAGGAAGGTAGGAAAATCCCAACACAACCCTCAGCACAGGCAGGAAGATCCCCCATGGTGACCCATTTACTCCTCCTGCTCCAGCTCCACCCTCAGAGCATCCAATCCCAAACCTTTCCAAATCAGAACTAACCACCCACCACCCTCCCCCGAGAACCATCCAGCCTGTTAACTGTTCCTGGAGCTTCCTGCTCCTATCTCCAGCCATCCAGAACCTCCACCCCTGCCACCCCATCCCCTCCACAACTGGTCCCAGGTGGCCACACCTTCCCCTGCCTGCAGAACCAAAGCTTCAGCTTTTATTTCCAGCAGGAGAGATCAGAACCCCAAGGAGGAGCTGCCACACCTGGCAAAAACCCCAATCCACGGAGAGAGGGAGGGACAAAGGAAAAGGGGATTTAACACAAACAGAAGACTCATGGCAGCCCCAGTCAGAACAACATTTTAGAAGAATAAATCTTCCAGGAGTTTCTGGAAAGACCTGGAAGTGCTCCCACTAACACCATGCCCCACGTCAGGCAGGACAAAGAGAGGGCTCTGGGAGGATATATTGCAAACACCATCCCCAGGATCAAGGTAAGAGCCAGGAGGCAGCTGTGGCTGAGGAAAGGCTGGAGGGGACTTTACAAACTCTGCATGTGAGAGTGTGGATCCCGATCTGCAGCTGAGTGTCACTCACTGTGTATTCTGCATGTTTCTTCCCATACCATTTCATCCATTTTCTGAACTCTCTGTCCATCGTCTGCAAGAGGGAGGAAAAGCAAAACCAGCTATTAGGACAGCTCATATTTCCAATTCCACCCAAGCAATGGAGACACGGCTCTGAAGCACTCGCTGACCCCCAAGAATTCTGTGTGGTTGGAGGCTTTTTGCCATTAACATTCCAAGGACAGGCAGACACAGAGCTCCTGCTGTTCAGTTTCCTTAAGAAACCAAACCCTCGCTTCCTTAGGGCCAAGGCAAAGCTGGCATCTTCACCCCCCCTTCCCATGGAAGTTCCACGTTCTAAGAAAAGCCCTGACGCTGCCCAGCACTAAAAATGGCCCAGCCTTAAGTTGTGGTGCACAATCCCCCAGGGAGGAGGCGGGGACAGCCCAGCCTAAGCCCAGGGAGCAAAGGGATGACCAGGACAAAGCCAGGTCTGCTGGGGTCCCTGAGGAGGCAGAAGGCAGCAGGCAAAGCATCCCAGCAGCAAACAAGAGGGAGAATCCTGCTTCCCACAGTAAATGGGAAAGCTTCAAACTGCACCCAAACACACCAGGCTGCAGAGGAGGGAGGGCTCTGCTGTTTTCTGTTGTTGAAAGAGGGGAGAAGGGAACAGAATCCCAATATCCAGGCAGCTCAGTGCCTCACACGTCCCCATCACCACATTTCCAGCAGCCTGGTCCCAGCTGATCTTTAGGATTTGGCCTAAATTTGGAGGTGAGTCTCCCTCTCTGGGGACATCCCAAACCCACCTGGACACATTCCTGTGTCACCTGCTCCAGGTGACCCTGCCAGAGGTCCCTTCCAACACCAACTATTCTGTGATTCTGTGCAAGAAGCCCAGCAGGAATTCTGATCCCACTGACAACCCAGAGATGGCAGAAACCTCCATCAGCAGCTCAACAAAACTGTGTGTGTTGACAGGAGTGTTTTAAACCTCTTTATGCTCAAAAGCACTCTGAAGCTGAGCAGGATAACTCAAAAACCCTCAGTATTTTCATGTATGAACTTACATTTTAATTTATTAAGGCAATTCCACTAAAGCAAAAATAACATTCCTCCTCTTTAGGTGAAGCTTTTCCAATTCTATTATCCATCAATTATCTGGGTACTATTATCATGGTACCCAGAGATGTGGTGCCACAGTTTCCAGTCTTAACTGGAAACTCAACCCAACTTCTTCCACAAATATTTGGAGGAAAACTGGGCCCTAACACAGGCACAAGGCAGCTCCACACACTCTGACACTGCAGCAGCTCCTTGGTTGTTCAATCTGGCAGGATTTAACCAGGGAAATAATGCAGAATATTTTATTCACCCAGTAATCTCACGCAAGACTTGTGAAACTGAAGGTACCCCGGCAGTGACTACTCCTAATATTCAATTTGTGGGTGATTCTTTTGTTTGCTGATTTCACTAAAGCCTTGTGTTTGCACAGTGACAGGAAGGGGGATTAGTGAAAGTGAGGATTTCACTTTTCCTTATAATGCTGATCTTTAATGATAAACACAGAGGGGATTCCTGGCCTTGTAAATGCCCCAAGGCAAAACCAGGATGTTCACACAGAGGGACTGCAGAGCCCTCCAGGTAAAAACTTCCACTGAGTCCTGGCAGGGAAAACAAAGTGGATTTTTAGGTCCTTGTCTGATCCTCCTCACCACTGTGCTTATGCATTTCTGCACCCATCACTGAAAAGGAGAATCAAGGAGCTTTATCTATTCCCTCCCTCCATGAGGGATAATTTTCCAGCCTGTTCAGGCTGAATCAGTGTGTTTTGACAATTCAGAGGGATCAGTTTCTGTTCAGGCTACTGAAGAAAGCAAACTTCTTGTGGTAAGCCATGGCTGACCTTCCCTGTGTGCTTGTGGCCTCCCAGGTTTGCCTTGAGCTCACCATCTGTGTGTGTCCCGTTGGCACAGAATTAAAAGTGTAAAGAAACCTGACTTAAGCAGCCTGACTAAACATTATCACACAATCATGGAACGGTTTGGCTTGGGAGGGACCTTAAATATCATTTAGTTCCACCCCCTGCCATGGCAGGGACACCTTCCACTGTCCCAGGCTGCCCCAAGCCTTGTCCAGCCTGGCCTTGGGCACTGCCAGGGATCCAGGGGCAGCCACAGCTGCTCTGGGCACCCTGTGCCACCCTCACAGCCAACAGTTCCTTCCTAATCTCTGATCTAAATCCCCCCTCCTTCAGCTTCAGGCCATTTTATGGTTTTCCTCCCTAAGGTGCCCCCTAAGCAGTTACACACCAGACACCCAGCACAGGCTCAGGAGGAGCCTCTGGTGCTTTAACAACTGAAAAAGGGGCATCACCACCACAGGTAGAAACATGGCCTTTAAAATGTTTAAGAAATAATGGTTTGGTGAATTTATTCCTGGATTTGCTGCATGTTGTGGCCTCTGGGAGCTGCATTAGGGCCATTCCAGACACAGAATGACCACAGGTATTTGGGTCAAGCTTGTACTGCACTCCCTTTTGAACAGGCCCTGTTATTATTTTTAAAGGAACTTTCAGGGCCTGCAATCACTCCAGAAAGATGCCAGTGCTCCTTCTGAGCACTCCAGACTGGAGCACTCCTTTCCTCAAGCACTGCAGGCTGATATCTCACCGTTCCAGGACTGGCTGATCCGAGAAGCAAAAATCCAGCAGGGCTGAAGTTCTGCTTCTCCTGCACCAGAGTTACTGCACCAACACCCAGCACAGCCCGGGCTCACCCGGGCTCACCCCGGGCTCACTCACCTCGGCGTACTTGGCTGGAATATCAGCTTTCTCCACTCCGTAGTGATGTTTGCAGTTTGTGGCTGCAGCCACTTGAAGCACCACCTGCCCCACACCTGCAGGGAACAAAAACCCCAGAGCTGAGAGGGCTTCCAGGGAAACCGCTGCGAAGGGAGAGAAGGTTTGAGAGCAAAGGGCGCACAAAAGAAGCAGCTGAGCCGTGGGACTGGGGCTGAGGGCAGTTTTGGCTGCCAGGTGTCTGACATTCCCAGCTGGAATGCACATTTGGGCATTCCCAGAGTCATTCCCACTTCCCTGGTGCTGCTCAGTCCCCGAGAGCAGAGCAAGGAACACCTGATTTATTTGTGGGGAGAGCAGATTAAAGTACCTGCTGCGGGCCTGTGACCCGAGCAGCAGCACTCCAGGGCCCAGATATGATCTTCTTTCACCTTCCTGGACAAACAATTGTGAGAATCTATGGAGATTTTTTTCCCTCCAGATGGAAAAGAGTTCCTCAGCTCTGATGTCTGTCTAAAGGTCTCATCTGAACATCAATCCCTGACAGGAAATTTCAGTCAGTCCCACCGAGAGAGGAAGCAGGGGGAATAAAAACACTGAAGAGCCTGACTGGAGATGTTTTAAGGTTTGGGGGGCACAGCAATCCTACTGTATTTGAATTTAAAATATATTCTAAATATTCTAAAAATATATTTCTATCTGTTTTAGTATATATTTTTATATATTATATATCATTTTACTATTATATTAATTGAATATTTAATTATTCTACAATCTAGTCTTTTATTATGTATAACACCTATAAATATTAAATATTTATGTATAACTGTTTTATATTTAAAATATACTTCCAAATTTAAAATACAGGGGTTTTTTACAGATATTTTTCCCCAGAAGTCCTGTGTCACACCAACAACAAAACCCATGCATACTTGTTTGGGTTTAAATGTGTTAAAACTTCAGAACACATCAAGCAAGAGGGGAAATTCTTATTACTCCTTTCCTGTTCTGAACCAGATTTTACCAAGAAAAAGAACATCGTCTCCTTACTCAGTATCTCTCTTGCACATGTGCTTGAGTCATACCTGGTTTCCTCACCAACTAAACACATCTATTTCCTTTTAAAACTCTACTCTGTTGCAGCTGTGGGTTGGATTTTGTGGGGTTTCACAACTATTAAAGTGAACTATGAAAGCTTTTTTGACACACTGACAAGTCAGAGGCAAAAAAACTTCATTTTCAGATTCCACACCAAGTGCTTCACGCGGGAAGGGTCACGAAATCCCACGTTCGGATATGAAGGGCATAAAGCAAATCCAGTGAAAACAGACGAATCCTTAGGAATGCAACTTTATGGGTCAAACACCATTTTTAACATTGCTTCTCCTTCACAAGTGTATCCAACAGTGCCAGCAGAAACCACGGGGTTTGCAACAAGGGTTTATTCCACTGCAGGCTGGTATTCCTCTGCCACCAGAAAAGAGGTCTGGGCTGTTTGTTTGGTCCATTTAATCACGGCATGAAAAGCAGGAGCATCTTTGGGGATTATCTAGAAAAGATGCTTATCCTGTAACACAATCCCTAGTCCTGGTTTGCTTCCCAAATATGGGGATTTTTAAAGTATAAACAGCAAAGAAAAAGAGAAAAAGGAGTTATTTGGTCACTCACCACTGCCCAAGTCAACGAACAAATCATCCTCTGTCATTTTAATCTCATCGATCATTTGGGCCACCAAGTCAAAGGAAGTTTCTCCGTAGACCTCAGGGGAGAAGGGCTCGTAGTTGTTGAGTTTCTCGGGGTCTGTGACCGAGTGGTTGTAGACCTGCTGCAGGATGTGCCTCAGGAGCCCGTTGGAGGGACGCGTGTTCAGCTTCATGGGCTGCGTCGTCCCCTTCCACTGCAGGGGGACAGCGAGGTGTGAACCCCCCGTGGGGACAAGGAAATGGCACCAAAGGCAGCTGAGAAATGAGGGCCAGGCCCCTCGCAGCCCCTCTCCCCCAGCCTGGGCTGCAGGTGCTCCTTAAAGATAAAAACAGTGAACGGAACTGGAGCCAGGCTGGGAGAGCTGGGGGTGCTCACCTGGAGAAGAGAAGGCTCCAAGGACACCTCAGAGCCCCTTGGAGGGCCTGAAGGGGCTCCAGGAGAGCTGCAGAGGGACTGGGGACAAGGGCTGGAGGGACAGGACACAGGGAATGGCTCCCACTGCCAGAGGGCAGGGCTGGATGGGATATTGGGAAGGAATTGTTGGCTGTGAGGGTGGGCAGGCCCTGGTCCAGGGTGCCCAGAGCAGCTGTGGCTGCCCCTGGATCCCTGGCAGTGCCCAAGGCCAGGCTGGCCGGGGCTGGGAGCAGCCTGGGACAGTGGAAGGTGTCCCTGCCATGGCAGGGGTGGCACTGGATGGGATTTAAGGTCCCTCCCAACCCAAACCATTCTGTGACAGTGCAGAAACTGCACCCCAGCAGATGCTCTGCACTTTGTCAACCCTCAGCTAACAGGGAATTTCACAGGAGATAAAGGGGAATTTAAAGACATGCAAAAAACAACAGGCAACGTAAAGCTCAACACTGACTAGAGCTGGGGTGGGTGTCAAGGTTTGTTCCCTCCTTTTTTCTTTACTGTCCCCACTGAACTTTTGCTGGCTGTCACCACAAGAACAGGTTAATTCTGCTTCAGGAGCTGTCACATGGGAGGGATCAGATGCACTCAAACAGGGAGTGGCAGGAAAAGAGATGGAAATCAAGCTTCCTTTCTTCTTCAGAAAAAAACCCCCATCCTAAGCATAAAAGTTGTTAAGTTTTAAAAATGTCTACCTCTCCATTTGATAAAAACAAACCAAAAAAGGGCAACTCCAGGACCCCTCCTAAACATTCCTGTGAGATTCAGAGGGGAAGGAAAAAAATTAAACCCACCAGGTTTGCCAGTTCAGACAGCAACTGCAAATGCTGAATAACTGCTAATATTTAGCTGTTAACCAACATACACATGAAGATGCCTGAATCCAAATAAGCACAAGTTTTTAAGGCCCAAAAAATTAAGAAAATCCCAGCAAAAAAGGCTCGTTGCCATAATACTGCACACTTCAAATTCCCATAAGCACAGCAGAGAAAAAAATCCACCTATGCCTTGAAATGAAGCAGAATAGCAACATTATTCATTGTTCATGTTTTGCTTCCTCCAGTTCAACCTTTTATGGGGGTAAGAGAACCAAAAAGCTCATTAAATTGGCCTGAAAAGAGATTACATTCTACTTTAGCCAGAGATCCCACAGGCCAGAGCAGCTGAACTGTGGCAAGGAAATTCCTAAGCCATGGATCATTTCCACAACACACAGGAGAGTTCATATGGATTATTTAAGTACCCATAAGTCACAGATTTCCCTGTGCAAAAGTCAATCTATATGAGAAATCTCTGTGCTAAACGCAGATAAACCTTTCTTTCCCCCTGAAGGTAACTCAGCTGTTTCCAAGTGCCAAAATAACAGTGCCAGAAGTGCACGAGGAAGGGCAACAGCTCTGAATTTGGGAACAAAAAGCGGTGTTTAATTTCCTTTCTTTCTGTCAGAATGTCCCTCCAATACGAGCTCCTCGACTGCCCGGGTGTGATCAAGAAAATAAGTTTAATACCAAGCTCAAGGCCCCCAGAAAAGGGAGTGCTGGATATTGCTGGTGCTACAGGAACAGGTACAACGCAGCACTGAGCCAGTCACAGCTTTCTGCTGCTCCTCACCACCTGAATTCAAAGCTGGCACACACCAACGATGGCAGGGCCCCAGTTCAACACTCACCAACTGGTGGATGCTGTCGATGGCTCGGTTGTACTTGTCACACAGTCTCTGCATGCTCTCAAAGCTGGGGGGAGAACACAAGGGCAGCTCAAAACAGGCAGGTTGGAAGGTAAAACCGTGGGCTTTTCCATCCCCTTGCCTAGTAGGTATTTAGGGTTTGTTTCTCTCAGAATACGGACTTACATACACAGATTTAAGACTTTGTTTCCTTTAAATAAAGCCCCCAGTAGACCAGGAGTACATGGCAAATAATATTAGTTCCTTTATTCTAAGTCATACTTTGAGTACAGCCCTTTTCCTGGTGAAGTTCTGCATTCTCAGAACCTCTTCTCCACATTTTCAGCTGTGCAGAAATCTAAGAGATCTGTACATTTTTCTCCTTTTTGCTGTCATCTCTCCCAGTAATCATTCCTGAGACAAGCAGATGCTTTTCCAGAAATTCACTCTGGGACTGAAAGTGCAGCCAGAGCCAGGACACAGCCCAAACCATCACCCATCAGGAAAGCCTGGGGGTTGCTCCATGGGCTGGCTGGGATTACGGTCAGCCCAGGCAGATGCCTTAATGACACAAACTGAGAGGATTAAATCAATTCATCTCAGGCCAGGAAAGAAAGGATATTCCTGGGAACACCAATCATTACATAATCAGACCCACAAAGCAGCAGCAAAAACAATACAGGGAGTTACAGGAGTGACATCATTAAACCATGGGCACTCCCAAAGCTGGGAAGGGATGGGGGACCAGGGTACATCAGAAGGGACACTTCAGTCTCTTGTGATCCTCAGGGTCACTACACTGGCCAGGACAGCTCTCCCGTGAGTTCTGCCCATTCCATTCCAAGCTTCCAGCTGCCTGTGCCTGTTTCAACGTTGGGAAAAACAAGAGGCTGCAACGGGGTTTGTCTGCATTTCCATAACCTGCTGCTTCTCCTTCACATCCTTGGCTCAGCCCATCTGCTGCCAGTGATTTTTCTGACAAGTTTTTTCAAAGGAAGAAAAAAGACTGAAACCATTACCAAAATTCCAGTTCATGACTTCCTTGAAAAGCTGCAGGAAGGCAATGGGGGGTGACTCCGGGGAACAGAGGGGTTTCACTTTTATTCAGTATTGCTGCCAACCACACTGATGGTCCCCGGTGAAACACACCCAGTGAGGGTGCCAGAACCACAAAATTACAGCAATGCAGCTGCTGTGAGTAATCCACAAATCCAAACTAATGGATTTTAATGGCAAGGGGTGCTTGACCCTGATTGCTCCTTTTGAATTTTCCAGGAGAAAGAGAGGGACTAACAAGTCTTTCAATGAAACAATTGAAAATTGAGAGGAGAGGAAGCAATACCTTAAGCAGATCATGACAGAAGTATCTGGTGCTCAGGAGGTTTAGGTTGGATATTGGGAAAAAGTTCCTCCCCCCGAGGGCACTGGGCACTGCCCGGGCTCCCCAGGGAATGGTCCCGGCCCCGAGGCTGCCAGAGCTCCAGGAGCGTTTGGACAGCGCTGCCAGGGATGCCCAGGGTGGGGTTGTTGGGGTGTCTGGGCAGGGCCAGGGGCTGGATCAGTGATCTCTGCAGGATCCAACTCAGGATATTCTGTGATTCTACTCAGAGCAATGCAGTTTCACCTGTAAACTTTGTTCTAACAGCTCGGTCATTCTGTGGACTTGGATAAATTCAGTCTTTCCCATGAAGGCAACTAAGGAGGTTTCTGTAAACTGCAGCTTGAGCATCATGCCTTTCCCCAGTAGGGCCAAGACCATGCACAGAACCTCAGAACCTTCCACAGACACACCACAGGTCAGGATCTGCCTCTCCCAGCCCGGAGGGGAATGTCCCATAACAGACATTCATTTTGAACTGCTTGTGGGTGTGAATTCCCATGTAACTCGGGAACCTCAGAACCCCTCCAACTGCCCACAACACCCCTGGGAATTTCACCTTTGAATTCAGCCCCCACCCAGCAGGAAGGGGAGGGAGGGGAAGGTGCACCTCCCGCTGACACACAGCTCTGCCATGCCCTGTTGTGAACAGGAATTCCTGCTTACTACAGGAGTAGAAACCTCTCTGCCATTGAGATTCCCACCCTGGCTGCCCTCCAAGGGCGCAGATACCGATCATTGTTTCACAGTGAGTAATTCAACGTACAGCAGAGCTGCACTTGAGCCGTGTGGAGTTTCCAATTATGTCCTTAATCCAACTGCCTTTGCCAATGTTGCTGTTACACATTTCCTACCAAAATAACTCCGGCAGAGCCTGAAGCCAGTTCTGAGAGAAAACTTCGGCTGGTAGTGTCTAAGAATAACCAGTTACACACTGGTTCACTACACCCCGTGCTGGCCTGAAGTCCTGCTGGGAACAAAAACATTCCTCTCACCTTTTTGTATCATAGTCAATTAAAACATAGTTTTCCATGGCAAGCTTGAGATCTGGGATTTCTTCACAGACCCACCTGGAAAGAGAGAAGAAATAATGACTAGAGGTATTGCCAATTAAGCGTAATAAGGTCATTTGTCTCAATTCTGGACTGTTTTACACAAAGAGAGGATACTGCAGCAGCCCTGGGAGCTCACAATATTGTCAGGAGCAAGGCAAACATCATGGAAAACTGCAACAGTTCACATTTGTACTGAATAAACAGCAAGATGCCTGTAGACACTGGCAGGAGCATAAAGCTTCAAAATGAGGTGATAAATGTATTCCACGTGTCTAAAAATACTCAAAGTCATGGCTGATGTTAATCTAACATAAAATGCAGAAGTGCAGCATTTCCAAAGAATTCTGGTGCTGCAGGAAGCTTTGACAAAGCAGAATGTGGAGAAGACATTTCCCACAGCAGCCCAAGAACCCTGTCACCAACCACCCAGTGCCAGGATATTCTCCTCTGGGGAGTGTCTAAACTGCTCCTACACCTTACACACCCAACCAAAGCAGATTTTTAGAAGTTATTTAGATAAAAGACCCCATTGATACTCTGAATGAACACAGCTCTGTATGTTGTGGCCGTCAGAAAGGGAAAGCACGTGCCCACTTGCAGTGCATCCAACAATGGCAGCTCACAGGAGAGAGCTCCACTTGTGGAATGGAGGAAGATTAATTCCCTTCAAAGGCAATTTAAAAGCCACAGAAGCTCTGCACACACTTTCCTCCACAAATATCAAATTGGAGAGCACTGTCAGCATCAAAAAAACCCCACATCACAGGACGAAGTCCAAGAGGAATCACAGAATTTCTTCCTCGTGAACCTTGCTCCATTCTTCACTATTAAAATGGTGAAAAAAAAAAAATAATGACTAAAGATCCAACAGTTCTGTTCCTTCTGGCTGATTCACACATGGCAAATAACTACACAGCCCAGTGAAAACCAGAACTTGGACATGCATAGCTGACTCTCTTCTGATATCTCCCATCTCCCCTAAAAGCACCGGGGCTCTCCCTGCAAGCTTTTTACTCTTAAATCACAGGAACAGGCAGTCAACAGCTGCCTACCAGCAGCTTGATCCCTGCATCCCTTCCAGCCTGGATATTCCACGATTCCACTGCCTGATGAGATAAAGGCTTCCTTGCATCCTCTCACCCACCACTTTCACAACATCACTGTGGGCACTTTGCACAAGGCAAAGGCAGCACGAGAGCTTCTGACACTGAGTTCACTCCAGTCTTGCTTAAAGCACAGTTGTGAAACATTATTTGACCCAACTGCTTCCTAAGACAGTTTCCCTTTACCTCCAGCACAGAAAGCACCAACAGCTCCAGCCACCCCCTCCAGCCCAAGCTCCCTCTGAACCCCTAGGAAAGGGCCCTCTCCACAACCCCACTGATAAATGATGCCAAGGCACAGGATCTCATCCCCACCAGTCCAGGCAAACTGGCAGCAGCAGTGGCAGTGTTTTGTGGCAGGGTTCTGTAGATAGGAAAAGAAACTCCTAAAGGAGAAAAATTTTCAGCTCCAGCCCCGTTCCACGTCCTCTGCCACCCCAGATCATGGGAAATGCTCCGATTTCGTGCATGTGAGTGATGTTATCAAGCACTTGGCTCTCTCACACTCACACTGGGAGCACACAAAGCTCACTACCACCTTTTCCTTTGCCAAATTTTGAGCTCAGGGGCTTCTGCAGGTAAAACACCTCCTACCTCACCTGTGTCTGCACCACCCAAGCATTAAAACCTGCTGCAGATCCAGCCCCGAGCCGAGCCAAGGGCAGCCTGTAAGGATCTAAAACAGTTAACAAGAACAGCTTTGTAACGGGGATAACTCCTCCTCATCCCTCAGGTGTTTGGGGAATTCGTGTAGCATTTATTAAAAGTTGTTCTTTGGCAAGTCCCCCCCAGTCCTGCTGAAATAACAGCAAGTCACGTCCTGACAGCCCGTGTTGGGAAATCCTCTGACTTCCTGCTCCTCACAGCTGTCTTTCACCTTTATCCTCCCATTTTCCCCACGCTGTTCCAACTCTATCAGCAGGATTAAGGGGAATGCTACAGGGAGATCATTGCCAAACAACCCAAATGCTGCAAGATCACAGCAACAGGGGAAAGAGAGAGGCTGGGCAGAGGCAAGATCAGGACGTAACACATCAAGCCAAGGGTGTTTCCTTAACCTTGTTTGTCCACAGCTCAAATACAAACTGCCACAAGTATTAGAGGTGAACACCAGCACTCATTTTTAACTCTGTTCAAAACAGAATGGAATATGGCAAGATAAAACAAAATCTGTCTGGCAGGGAGCTCTGTATTGCAACAAATTCAGCTTAGAAAATAACTCAGAGCTGCTAAACGGTAACTGCTGCCCTCCTGCGTGTCCTGGCTCCAGACACCCCTTCCCAGAGCTGCAGTGAGGCACAGGAAGGGTCCCAGCCAGGCTGCACCAGCACTTACCGAATTGTCTCAATAATTTCATGAGCAGCATCGTGGTGTTTGTCCTGAAATAAAATTAAAAAAAGACACATCAGGTGCTGTTTGTCAGGAGCTTACAGGAATCACAGTATTTTTAAGGATACAAGTGCCAAGCGTACTGGGAAAGGAGTCCTTGAATTCCACCCATTAAAGTCATCAAAAGGAGCCCTCTAAGAACAAATAAGGCTTGAGGAAATAAATTTTTCAAGTGTCTCTGACTGATATGAAGGGACTGTCATTCTACTTATTTCTTTGTCATTCCCTGCAGCCAGGGACTGCGTGGCTGGGGATTATGTGCCTGAAGCCTTTGGGGATTATTGGGATGCAGCAGGTACTTGACTGCAAGTTCCCAGTGAACAGCTGATTCCCTTGGCCCAGCAGCTGGCACAGGCTCCCAGCTCCAGATGGGCAGAGAGATTCTAGCACAGGGAATGGCTTTCTAAAATAAAGCATCCAATAAACAGTGGGAGCGGATGTCAGCACAGGAAAAACACCCTCGGAGCACACAGAAAAGGCCAGGATATGCAGCCCTGCTCATGAACTGAAGCCCAAAACACACCAAACCTCGAGCACCACACATCCACATCAGGGTGAGACACACAGGTTTGTTGATTTAACTCGGGAGTTTACTCAGGAGCAACAGAAGCACAAGTGGGTTTAGCAAATTATTACAAATCCATGCTTAAAAAAGCCCTAGGAGCTGTATTTATATGCACCACCCTACAAAAAAAATTCTATTCTAGGGAAGCCACAGGAGTTCCTTACACACATGGTTGTATCCAGCTTGTGAAGCTTTAGTTACCAGAGTCCATCTGCACAAAGCTGGGGTTATATTTGGACATTTGTTTCTGGAAGTGGCTTTGACCTTGTAATTAGGAGTCTCATTTTTAGGGCCCTTCCAGAGTTACAAGAGCAAAGGCTCCCTCAAATCATTTCCCTTGCCTTGTGCTGCAGAAATGTCATTTCTGCAGAGTTACATGGGGAAATTCTGTAGCAAAGCGCAGGGACAGGTAACAAAGCAGAGGACCAGGGGCAGGGCAAGGCATGGAAGAGAAGAAGAAAGCCACTGATGGTTGGTGACAGAAAACAGTTGGATTAACTCATTTTTGAGACATGGAAGGACATGATCTGAGTCAAATGGAAGCATTTTCCATCAGTAGCTCAGCTTTCCTGTTTTCAGGAGGAAACACATTTTCCCTTGTATAACCAGTTCATGCACTTGGGATCGGCCAGGCCTGCAGAAGTTCTCATTCCAAGAAATTTGTACACAGCCCTTTAGAGATAGCTGGTTAAACATCTCAGGGCAGACGGATAGACAGACAAGAATTTCTGAGGTCTGTCATCCTTCCAGCGCCTTAAAGGGGCTTATAAACAGGAGGGAGAGGAAATTTTAATATGGGGAGTTAGTGACAGAACACAGGGAATGGCTTCTCACTGCCAGAGGGCAGGGCTGGATGGGATATTGGGAAGGAATTGTTGGCTGGGAGGGTGGGCAGGCCCTAGCACAGGGTGCCCAGAGCAGCTGTGGCTGCCCCTGGATCCCTGGCAGTGCCCAAGGCTGGGTTGGAGGGGGTTTGGAGCACCCTGGGATGGTGCAACATGGAACTAAATTATATTTAAGGTCCCTTCCAACCCAAACTAGTCTGGGATTCTGTACTACAGCTATGAGAGGACACTATTTTACTAGAAAAAGCTCTTCAGATGAGAGAAAGTCAACCCCAAATCTAGAAGTCACACGGAAGACTAAGCCAAGAAAACCAAAACATTCCAGTTACAGCATGGAGAAGGAAAAACAGCCGACAACAGTAGCCAGGACACTTGGGATGGAACACACAGAGCCTGGAGCTGAGCACTGCCTTGGCCACATTCCACAACTCGCTGCTGCCACACGAGCACCCCAAACATCACAGAACAGATCTGGGGCTGTGTTTTTTCTCCGGGTTCCTGGGCTGGGACAGCCCAAACCCTACAGAAAACAGCAGCACCCATAAACAATCTCCCGGGAATGTCAGGTAATTCTTTTGATAAATCTTGGCCTAGAAACCAGAGAAGCAACCGAACTAAAACCAGCTCCTGCCTCTCAGTGCACAAATAAAAGAGAGTGTGTTCTCTCCTCTTTTCTCTGTGCACTGAAAGGAGGGCACAAGGAGGGAGGAGAACTTCTCTTTCTTCTCATTTCTTATCTGCCAAGTGTAAGAATAACCCAGGACAGCAGCTCATCCATAAACATCCCCCAGAAACGTTCACGTTTCACTCCATGCAGAATTATCCCAGCAGAGCCCCCCCGGGCTGATCCAGCTCTCCCAGTAAACTGTGCTCCTGCAGAGTCAGAATTTGCTTTATCAACATAAGCACATTATACCGGAAAAGTGAATTCAGGCTTATTCTGCCATAACCACTTCCCGGGAGGAAGTTCCATTCCCCACTGCTGGGGTTGGACACTGGCGGAGTGAGCAGAGCACACGAGAGACCCCTTGTCCTACAGGCCTTCATGGAAACATCCCTGTAAGTGACAAAAATTGTCTCATTAACAGATTCTTTTGTCTTGGTTAAAAAGGAAAAACATAAATTTAAAAAATAATAATAATTACAATTACAATCTTTAACTACAGATCAGCCAATTCAAGTGACTTTGCACAACCTCACATGGGAACTCCAGGCAGAAGGGGCCTTTGAGCTTAGTTTGTGACATTATCTAGGAATAATGAAATCCAAACCAGTTCCACATCTCCTGCTGCTGAACTTCCCATGCTGAAACACTTCCCAAGTTTACTTCACTCTCTAACAGACCTTGGCTGAGCAGAGGAGCTCCCAAGGTCTCAAGCAAGTCTTGCAAACAAAATCCAGTAGGATCTCCTACATTTCTTCAAAGCAGAGCTGGCTGTGGAAGATTGAGGGAAGGAGGGAAACAGATCTGAAGGGAATACAGAGCAGCTTCCCTTTTCTTAGAGAAACTTCCAGCCCCGTTTCACCACTCTGGTTGTAAGATTTAATCAGAAAAGACACTGAGCAGCAGCAGGCATCACATCCGTGTTCAGGCAGCTGATAGGGAGTTATGGCACTGATGGGGAGTCTGAGGCAATCAAAAGGCAAATGGAACAGAAACCTCCCCAAATCCTCACCCTGCTCCAGCCTCTGCCATGGGCCTTCCAAATTCCCCAAATCCTGACCCTGCCCCAGCCTCTGCCATGGGCCTTCCAAACCTCCCCAAATCCTGACCGTGCTCCAGCCTCTGCCACGGGCCTTCCAAACCTCCCCAAATCCTGACCGTGCTCCAGCCTCTGCCACAGGCCTTCCAAACCTCCCCAAATCCTCACCCTGCTCCAGCCTTGCCATGGGCCTTCCAAACCTCCCCAAATCCTCACCCCGCTCCATCCTCTGCCATGGGCCTTCCAAATTCTCCAAATCCTCACCCCGCTCCATCCTCTGCCGTGGGCCTTCCAAATTCCCCAAATCCTGACCGTGCTCCAGCCTCTGCCACGGGCCTTCCAAACCTCCCCAAATCCTGACCGTGCTCCAGCCTCTGCCACGGGCCTTCCAAACCTCCCCAAATCCTCACCCTGCTCCAGCCCCTGCTGTGGGCATCCCAAGCACTGGCTCGGGTCAGACACATGCGAGCTCGGAGCAGCAGCTTTAACCCGGATCCCTCGCAGCCCCAGGGGATGAACACTGAATCCAGCAGCTTGGGAGGGTGGATGGTGATTCCTGACGGCTCTGCTGCAGCTCCAGCAGCCTGACCAACCTTACCCTGCTCAGCCAACAGCCAACCCTGCACCCCCAAAGGTGGCCTGAAGCTTCTCCAATTCAGCCATGGCTTTAAGTTTGTTTTTTGGCTCAATTCAGGTGTTTTATATTATTTTTGCCAGCTGCAGTGCCCATGACTCAGGTTGCAGGCAGGTTGTGCCTGTGTGTCGTGCTGGACTCTGACACCCACAGGGCTTTGGCAGCGGAACCTCGTGGGGAAGAGCCTCCCACAGACTCCATCAATCCTGGAATCCCGCGTGCAGAAGCCTTTTGGCCGAGGCTCAAGCAGCCTCTGTGTTCTGTTCCCAGTCACGAGATGATGCCACCACGGTGTTCTCTGTCACAAAGAGCAGCTCCATTCACCCTCCTCCTGCTCCAGCCTGCTCTCCCTCCCTCCCTCCCTCCCTCCTCCCTGCGCTGGAGGGGATGGAGCACACTACGTGCTGCTCCTGCCCTGGGTGTACTTTCCAATGTTCCTGTATTTATGTCGTCTGAGAGGCCCTTGGAATCTTCTGAGCCACATAAATGGAAGCTTTTCACAATCACCCTTATCTCTTTAATGTGGAAAGTATTTAAAGTAAAGAGTTACAGTCTGCAGTAATTATTGAGACTGCCCAAAGCTCTTCACAACAAGTTTTAAACAAACCAAACCTAAACACACATTGAGTTGTTGCAGCCAACCCTCTCCAGCTGAACTTTTCACAGAGTTCTGGTCTTCAACCTAAACGCTGAATTTTAAGTTGAAACGTGAGTTCCCAGAGAAAGTTCAATAGTTTCTGCCAAGACATTTCATTGGAAAAAATAACAGAAAGAAAGCAGACACTTTCTCAAAAGTCACTTCAAAGAGAATCCAACATTCTATGGAAAACAGTGGAGCACAGTTCCAGCCAGCAGGACTCAACAGCTTCCCAGTTCCGATTCTTGCGACAGGTTTCTCCATCCACATGTTCCTGTGCCTCTGGCCAGAGCAGTTTGGAGCCAGGAGCACCCCCACTGCTGTAACTCTGAGCCCACCAGTGCCCCCAGCACACACAGCTCCTGTCCCACACACACCAAGCTGAGTCCTCCTACAGACACCAACTCCCGTCACCCTTCAGGCCATGGAGGTTGGACCACAGAGCAATTTTTAAGAGTTTGATCTTTCCCTTCACGTCCTCATAGAAAAGACCTTTTGTATCTTACAGATACAAGAAGCCCTAATATGTCATTTAAAAGCCAAATAAGACACTGCCCAAAAGCTCTTTCCAAATACGTACGTTGAAGCAATCATTACCCTTTTCTATAATCGCACTCCTTGTTTGTTAACCCGAATTTAAAAATCACCAATATGACCAGAACTCAGGGTGCTGGGCACTGCCCGGGCTCCCCAGGGAATGGTCCCGGCCCCGAGGCTGCCGAGCTCCGGGAGCGTTTGGACACCGCTGCCAGGGATGCCCAGGGTGGGGCTGTTGGGGTGTCTGGGCAGGGCCAGGGGCTGGACTGATGATCCCTGTGGGATCCTTCCAGCTCAGGGTATTCCAGGACTCAGCAGCACTCACAGCTCTTACTCTGCCACCAGGGTGAGAAAACCAAAGCAGCCCCAACAGAACACATTATAAATACAGAGATCACAGCGGGCATGACGTGACCAGCAGCAGCCACAGCCCAGTTATCTGTGCACAACTTTGTTCTACAAAGCACCAAATTCCTCATAAAAGCAGCTGAATCAGACATTTCTACAGAACACACTACAAGAGTAAGGTATAAATTAAGAGTTTGCAACGTTTTTGCCACAAGCTGGCTGTTGGAAAGGTTTGTAATTCCCCCTGAACACAAAGCCCTACACTCCTCCTCCAGGTGTGGCTGCTTTGGTTACATCAATTTTTCAAGTTAACATCCCTTAAGATACTTAAATGAATCTATAACCCAAAGCAACAGTTTTACACGTTCTGGTTTCCATCCTCAAACACAAAGAACTTGTTCAGTTAAACTGGGCAGCCAGCACTGCCTGGAGCAAGAAACACCACCCCAGAGCCCTTCCAAATTTACATCTTTTTTTTTATTTGGGTTCTTATGAAACTGTGCTTAGCCTTGGGGTAAGCCTTAGTTGGGGCTTGAGGGTGAACACCATATTTTGCTAAATTTCATCTCCCCACATGTCAAGTTAGGCCTCATCCAGGCTGGACAGGGCTTGGAGCACCCTGGGATAGTGGAAAGTGTCCATGCCCATGGCAGGGGGCGCAATAGGGATAAATTTAAGTTCCCTTCCAACCCAAATCTGGGATTGCATGAGTCTATGAAAGTGGGATCTTTGTGAGATCTGATCACCTACCCAGCACAGGCAGTAAAAAGGTAGCCCAAAAAGCCTACAGACCTGAGCAGTGAACAAATGGTTTGAAAACCTGGATAAGTTCCCGCAAAAAAAGGGGAAATACAGCTCAGACCCCCTCAATCTTTCACTCTCCCACACAGCACCACACACAGACCTTTATGATCCCTTATCTCCTCTTCATAGACAGAACATTTCTGGGCATAGCTTTGGCTGCCCAGACTAAACTGTCCCACACCAAAGCAACCCTTGCCCTTTCAGAGCCAGTTCTGACTCACCAGACCACGCTTCCTCCCCCAAAAACGGGCCAGGTGACCAAAGCAGCTCTTCAGAAGTGTGAAAAGCAGCTGTGGTCAAGCAGGGGCAGAGCAGGAGGGGCAGATCTCCTACAGCTTTCCCCTGTCCACCAGATGTGTGAAAACCAAAGCTGAAAGAAGGCAGTTACAAATAAATCAGTGACAACACTTGTGTACCTTTTCATGACCCTGGCTGGATACACTTCCAGCTCTCCAATGCATCACCAGCTCCTCCCAAATCCTGAGGGAGGAACACTGACCCCGCTCACGGATTAACAGAAGTCACTGGGATTTGCCAAATTCTGATCTCCACACGACCCATTTAACTCGCAAAACAAAAGAGGTCAGTCCCACCAGCCCCTGGGTTTAAACAACAGCTTGGTTGCCTGCAGTGGCAGCTCTCTCTCCCCAGGCAGCAGTCCATAAATCCAAAGGAGAGGATGTTACAGCTGCAGACAAGATGGTTAGCAGAGATCAAAAAGATGGATTAGGAAAAGCCAATCAATCTTGCAGAAGGCTGGTGGGACAAGTGCCTCTTTCAAGCCCCTCGCTTCCCTCCATCTGGGGAGGATGATAAGGGTTTCTCTGGACACCAGGAAAGGCAACGTGAGCCTTTCAGCTGCAGCTTCCCTGGGAGCCAGGAAAGATCCAGCACTCCGCGCCGCACACGGATGCCCTCGCAAAGCAGGGACTTGAGCCCCTCAGAAGTTTGTGCTCCTCCTCTCAGGGTTTAATTTCACTTAACCCACCTAGAGAGATCCACCAGCACAGTCCCCCTGCCCAGAGCACGTCCACAGCCAACACACCTGAGCACAGGGGTCACAGGAGTCTGTGAAAAGCCAAAGCACTTCCAGCTGCTGCAGCAGCCAGGAGCTGCTCAGTAAAGGGAGGATCTCGGGCTCCATGTCCTGCCAGCTCTGCTTTCCACCACTTTGCATTTTAAGGTGTTTGCCTTGTGTTCAAATGCCAGTTAAACCTTGAGTAAGGGAAAGGGAAAGCCTGCTCCATGCAGTATTCCATACTGGATAGCGAGACTCAGTTTAGTATTACCAGATCTTATCCCAAATCAAGATTTATGTTAGCTTCCATAGCAACAACCAAAGCACAAGTGTTCTTACCAAGAGAGACAAGGACCAAAAGTCTCCTCTCCTCACCCAGTTACTGTCATTCCCTTAATCAAGAAAGCACAAGGACATTCACAAGAATACATTTATATTAGAATGTATAAAAAGAGATGCCCTGCAGAGAACACCTTGTGTCCATACTTTTCCTCCCAGTTTCAGGGAAGAAAAGACAAGGGAAGGAGGAGCTCCCAAGACTGCATTTGGAAGCCCATCTCCCACACAGCAGGAGGCAGTTGCAGTAGTTTCTAAGTTACTGTCACACAAAACCAAATGGAAAACATGGTGGTCACTATGGCCTCCTTACCAGCTTTTCATAAGGACATTTAAATAAAAGAAAAGGTTGGCCCAAGATCCAAAATAAACTAACAAAGGAAATAACCATTGGAAAAGAAGATCCAAACTGCTCTGGATAATCATTTAGCAATAGGAACTGCACTTTCACTGCCTCTACTTCAACCACAGTAACACGGGTTTGCCTTTCCACACAGCAATTCCAACTGTTGCTACGGACACTGCACAGATGCAGGAGGGAATGGTTCCCCTGGTACGTGCAGGAGGGGCTGTGTAAATCCATTAACATGCAATCAGCCTGCACGAGTGTTGGAGGCACACAGGACAGTCACAGCAGGATGAGCTTCCCCAGCTGAGCCAGACAAAAGAAGTAATTCCACTATGCAAAAAAAAACAGTGAAAAATAATGTTTGTGTTAGAACATATAGGGGAATGCAATTATTTTGGTAAAACAGCAATTCACTGGTGTGTCCTACTGCCCTCCCAGGTGAGTTTTAGGCAGTGACACACCCTGCCCACACCAGGGCAGCTGGAGGCAGTGGGCAGATGCTGTGACCCCATGTGCACATGCACGAGAACCCAGCACTGCTTGTTCTGGGACAGAGGGAACTGCTGGGCTTTCACTCCCTGGAGCAGAGGAAGGCAGCCCTGCCACCATTTCACAGACAGTTTAACCCCATCCAGCCACCTGTCCTGTCACCACTTCCCCAAAAGTCACCTCTTGCTCGCACACAGCAAAGGCAGGGGAGGCCTCAGCTAAAACTAAACCTTTGTGGGGTTTTGGCTCAGTTCCCTTCCAACCAGCCCAGTTCACAAACACTGTTCCGAGGGTGGGGGCAGCTCAGGCACAAGTGGGCAGAGATGACAAGAGTCATTTCTACCTGCAGATGTTCCAGGTGCAAACCTGCCCCTCTCCCCAGGAACCACGGCCTGTGCTAGCAGGGAAACACCCACGCAGGCACAGGGGAGCACAAGACATCTCTGATCACCCACACTGCCAGAAACAAACCTTCACATGGAACCCAAGGGAAGAAATGAACACCCAGTCCCAAAATCCCCGGTGCTGAAAGCAGCCACCGGGTCCTTCTCGAGCCCAGGGTCTTCCCACACCCTCGGTGGGTGCTGGGAGGAAGCTCATGGCACAGCCTGAGCCCCGTCTCCTGCAGGGAAAACTGCTGAGACAACAACAGCTTAAATAACTTCTTTATATTCTGTAAAGATAACTCAGTCTTGGACAGCTCAGAAATTCTGCTCCTACTTAAGACGCATAAATATTCCACATAACAGAAATTAGCAATAAAACCTGGTACTCGTTCTGAAGCCCACTGGGCATGGTGTTTTGTTAGAACATGAATAAAAAAATGAATAGATATGGGTTCATATGCTTCAACTTGTGGAGCAGAGCAGTGATCCAGTGGAGGTTCTGAACAGCAGACATCAACTTCCAACCACCAACCATTTCCACAAGCTTTTACTTTAAAGACTTATAGATGACCCTACAATATTACAATGCACTCTTCACAGAATGCAGAATTACAAATGACTGTCTGCTGTAGTGAGCAGGGATGGAAGCCAAGGTAAGATCCACAAAGACGCCAAGCCCAGATCCAGAGGGTCAGAGGCCACCCCAAGCCAGCACCTGATCTCCCAGGTCTTGTTGCCAACAGATATGGGAACCAGAGGGAACCACCTGCATCCCAGTGGGAATCCAGCTGAGGAATGGAAGAGAAGCCTCAAAAGCTCACAGTCAGAATTTTAGAAGTATCAAATATTAATAATATTGCTGAGCTCCAAGAAGTAAATGACACATTAATCCCAAAACCTCAGGAAACTGCCCTTCACAGTACACAGAAAATAACAAAGAAACAGTATTAAAACCCATTATTTTTTTACTAAGAAACTTATTCAGAACTTTCTGTAGTGTTTGGTTTGGTAAAGTTTTCCAATGCTTCATTTATCTGTCTTAGGTTTTTCATCCAACTCTACAAAGTTCTTGCAGTGTAAGTTTTTAGAAAACTCTCATTCACTCGTGAAATGAAACAAACCAAAATACTCCGAACAGGAACTTTTTCGTTATTCACAGATCTGCTCCGATCTATGAAACCATCATTTCCTGCTGTAAAATATACTCACCCTCTTCCTATGCTCTAAAAATAGTCCCTACTTGATTTGATAGCTCTAGCAGCATGTGGCCAACTTTTCTATTCAGTTTTATTTCTTGTTCCTCTTCAGAGTTAGTTTTGTCTTTAATAATTACCATAAAAGTAAATATGTTCACAATTCCTAACATGAACTTTTCCTCCTTCTGTGGATCCTTCTGTTAGGAAGGAGAAAATAATTAAAGCAAAGATGTGTTGAGACACTTTACGATTATCAATCTGTGGTAAAAGACAGGGAGGGACAAAAAAATTCCCCTTTTGTAAGGGACAAAAAATTCACCCCACCCCTGGTCCTTGTGTTGATCAGTACAGTGCAAAACTTTAATCAGACAGTTAAAGGTTAACTCAGAGCAGGAAGAAAAAAAGCAAGTCAGTGTGAAAGGGGGAAAAGAAAGAAGGAAGAGTACAAAAGTAGACATATGGATGTCTGGGGAGAAGGGTGATTAAATCCCCCGTAAATCTCACATACCAAGAGGTAAGATATTTTGCCTAAATTCCCAGAGGCAACACAATTCAGTCCCGTATCTGAGACTTGAAAGGATAATCATCTCCATATATAATAAGGCTGCCACGAAGGACAAGAGCTGGAGCTGCATGTGGGGGCATGGATTTCCCTTGGCACACTGAAAGCTTTCAGTGCTGTGTCCGACTGGAGCTGATGGGTGAATTTTTAGGTAGACAAATTTGAATTGCCTGAGCTGGAACTTTGGCCGGGACAGGAGCATTAATCCTCACTCATCTGCTGATGAATGAAAGGGGGAAAACAAGCAATCTTGGACAGCTACTCTGTCTTTCAACAGTTCCCTTTCAGATAAATCAGTTACATAAAAAAAAAAAAATAAATACTAGTGTGGTCTTAAGATGCAAGACAAGAGACCAACTTTCACTTTTCATACAGAAATACTGGGGGGGAAAAATGTCTGTTAACCGAACTCATGATTTATCTTGTGTCCAGCGGGTCAGAGCTTGGAACAAAAGGAGTCTGAGAACTGAACAAGCACCAATTGTCACTCAGGGCAAGTTCTACTTCAAAGGGTAAAGCCCAGAAGGAAACTGCTCTTCTGTGCTGCCCACGTGCTGCACTATTAACGCCGTAGGGCTCACCTGCCCCCCAAGAGCACATCCCCGAGTCCCCCTGGCACTGGGGAAAAGGGCAGAAAAAATGATGTAACTGTGCCAGCCCTGCGATCTGACGGGCAGCAGAGAAACACCCAAGTGCTTTTGAAATGACTGAGTCAATATTTCCCAGTTTTACGCTGCTCGCTCTGCCCACTCCAGGTGTTTTTACAACTGGGGAGGGCAGGCAGGGAGAGAGGTGCTGAGAAATCGGAACTGTGCTCAAGTTTTCAAACCTTTCCCTCACCAGAGAAGCTTCTCTAAGTGATTAGTCATCCCCACAAGCATTTCCCAACAAGCTGCATCAACAGCAGCGGGGAAAACCCGCCGAACTCAGCCACGGTTGCCGAATTTCTGGGCGATTACTCAGGGGGCGAGGAGGTTTTTGCCTGGCAAAGGCAGAGAGCAACAGTTTCCTCCTCTGCCTCCTTTGTCGGGCCGGCTGCCCCGGGCAGGCCCTGACTCACATTTCACAGAGCAGGGAGGGGGGGCCACCTCTGAAAACACTGCAACATTTTTTTTCCAGCCCAGATATTTCCAGCGATCCCGTTCCCAGAGCCACCCCACACACAGCTCCACGGGCAGCAACGCTCCCGACCGCAGGGAGGATCAGGGGGGCTTCACCTTCCCCCTCCAGCACGGGCTGATCCTAAGGAAAAACCAGGAGCACGTGCAAAACGTGTTTTCCATCAGCTCATCCCCCAGGAGAGCGGTGGGGCACGGAATAAGGACGGGATGGATCTGTGGCGGAGGGCAGGATGCACGGGACCACCCTCAGCAGCAGGGCAGCTCCAACCCCAAGGGAACAATTTAGCTCCTATTTAGATCCTTCCCAAATTCATCCACAGCACCATTCTATGGCACTCAATGCTCCCACACCTGCCTCGCTGCCTGGGAAGTCAAAGCCAGGCATGACAGAAACTCTTCCCGGGAAAGCTGAGTGACACGCACAAAAAAAGAGGATTAAACTCTCAAACAAGGTTTGTTATTCATCTCCACCGTTGATCTTTAATTTCAAAGGTGACAATCCCCACGGGGCTGTGATTTTCATTAACACTCCCTGCCCTTGAGGTCTCCCTGCACAGCACATTCCTTTGGTGACAGAAGGATATCAGCTGGATCACGACAGTAGAGAGAGGGGAAAAAAAAAACCACCAAAACCCACACTCTGCACCCCCCACCTGTACAAAATCCAGTAGTAAGAAGCTTGTATCCCATTACTCCCAGGAGCAGCCACACACACCTCCAGGTGCAGGGTGATGCTCTGACAACACTCAATTGGAAAATGAGAATTTTCTTGCCATCACAGCTGAGTGGAAAGTCAGCAGCAACGAGGAGGAACACAGACAAATAAATTAATTATTCAGGCCAAACTTCTCATCACAGGTGCTAATTTGGAGGTTTAAGCTCCAGCAGCTCAGGGCAGAGGCACCTCACCCTGTAAGATGTGCACAGTGGCACAACCAGGACTGTCCCCTCCTGGGACAGAGTCAAAGGCTGGAAGAAGGGAATAAAATTGGTAGGTGACAAAAAATGGTATTGCCATATGGGAACTAGGGCAGAAGATAAATTCTTGGCTGTGAGGGTGGGGAGGCCCTGGCACAGGGTGCTCAGAGCAGCTGTGGCTGCCCCATCCCTGGAAGTGTCCAAGACCAGGTTGGACAGGGCTCAGAGCAACCCGGGATAGTGGAAGGGGGTGGGACTGGATGGGCTTTAAGGTCCCTTCTAAGCCAAACCATTCCATGATTCCATGATCCTATACCCAGAGCACAACCCTACTGGGATGCCTAGGGGCTGCAGGAGGAGTTCCCAGGTGCTGTCACAACTCAACCCCCTGGCCCTTACAAGTCAGACGGGGAGGGGGGAGCATAACCCGCAACGACCTGACACCCAGGGAACCTCGCGGCCACCTTCCATGGCAATGCCACCCAGCAGGGAACAGAGCACGGCAGGCAGATGTCTCATTCTGAAACTGGAAAGCACTGGCACCCTACTGAACGTGACAGGCAGCAAGTCCTCGCAGCCAGCGGGGCAAAGGACACGGTGCTAACAGCCCTGCAGCAGCAGGCCCTCCCTCAGCACCTGGCTGTGCCTCCTGTCCCTGCTCAGCACTGACACCGTGATCCCTCTGCCAGCCCCAGCAGTGCAAGCCTTGAGGAGATGAATGAAGCAGTGTCCTCTCTTTGACAGACTGCAAACAGGCTTTTCCACATTCACCAGCCCTATGCTGCAATAGGGTGCAGTCCAGCAAACATTGATTTTGGGGACAATTATCAGCTTCAGCAGCTCTGAACCTCCTGTTGCTCAGCTCTCTGCGCAGGCAATCCCTCTCTGGTGCCACAGATAGATCAGCAGAACCCTGCCAGACCAGACTGTAGGGCTGATCCACCCCACAACACCCCCACACCCTTTCTCCCTCCTGCATACACAACAACAGCCTGCGACTCTAAGTTGGAACTTGTCAGGAGTTCAAAGTACAACCTGAGACACCTCACAGATCAGGCAGAGCTTACTGTGGTATAAAATGAAAAACCTCCACATTTAAACCTAATCCATATTCAAATTTAACTACAGTCAAAGAGACAAGAGAATGAACAATTTTAAGGAAAAATTCTCGGGGAAAAAACCTAAATATCTGCAAGTCTTAAAACTACACAAGGGGACTTTACCCCTTGTATCCTTCAGATCTAAGTAATGAGCACCAACTTATGCTTAGCAATACTTGAAGTATGACTGAAAATGCCATCCTCCACCAGCAGTAGCCTGGTTGAGACCAGTCAGATCCATCAACTCCGGTCTCTCACCCAAATACTTCCTTTATCAAGGCCTGTATCTTTCCTCGTATCAAAATTAAAATTTTAACACCGTATCCCTGGTCTCTTGACAACGTGGCACGGGCAAAAAGTGGGGCAGGTACGTGCGAGCCGAGGAGTTAACCAGCACACAAAAGAGTACACTCACTTCAGCTCTGATTAAGCGGGGCAGTCACAAAAACAGAGGTCAACATCAGAAAATATTTTGTGAGTCATGAGGAGAGATTACTCACCATGCACTATTCAACTTACTCATCACAGTGTGGCACGGCCAGCACGGCTCACCACGGCTTCATTAGGGCACCGTGGCCTTTCCTTTGAGGCGGCGGAAGGCGGGGGAAGGAGCCGCACTTTCAGTTTTGTGTGGAAGCCAGTGGGAGGCTGGAGCTGCACCACCGCCGCCGCTCTCTCTCCTCCCACGGCCCTAATTAGACTCGGAGGGAAATACATGTTTCACATCAGCCTCCCCGGCTCTTTTAGCATCCCAACAAGCATCGGGTTGTCAGCCGGGCTATTATCCGGACTCAACAGTCTGGAGAGACCCCACTTTTCCTATTATACACGAAATAAGCAGCAGCCCAGCAATAAAGAGCCACGGTATTAATCCAGGCGTCCATTAATAGGAAAGACTAGCCTTCTACGCAGCAACACCGATGCCGCTAATTTAAGATGTGGTAAGAGCACAAAAATAGCCAAGTTACTCAAGGCAGGGTTACATCACACCACGGAGCCCGGGCACGCAGCAGGTTCACACTACAGAGCCTCGGATGTTGGGAAAGATGACTCCCTGCCGCTGATGCTGCTCTCACAAAAAATAACCAGCCAGGACCGTGAGCTTCCCTACCCCTTCCCTTCCAGCTCTCCTCGGAAAACACACCTCACAGCGTACAACAGGAAGCAACCAGAACGCTGCTAAATAAAAACTCCTTGCAGCGTGGCGTGGTTTTTTTCCCTGCCCTCAGCTATCCCACC
The DNA here is from genome assembly GCA_013399875.1 of Gymnorhina tibicen. Classification (NCBI taxonomy): domain Eukaryota; kingdom Metazoa; phylum Chordata; class Aves; order Passeriformes; family Artamidae; genus Gymnorhina; species Gymnorhina tibicen. Next base: position 245,645 of record VXAZ01007596.1, read on the forward strand.
TTGCTTCCTCGGAACCACGAGCGGTGAAACTAAGAAATGTTCTGCTTACGTCAAAGCGAGCCGAGCTCTCCCGGCAGCTCGGGGCCGCGCCAGCGCGGGGAAAGCGCGGCTGCAGTTCAGCAGAGCACGATGTCAGCAGGCCAAGCCCTGCCGCGGACACAGGGATTTGTTTGCAGAGCCCCAGGGTTCAGCCGGAGCCGCGGCCAGCGCCGGGGCGTGCGTGTGTGCGAGCACGCGGCGGCCGCTGCTGCGCTGCGCTGCCCGGAGCCGCGGTGCCGCTTGGCTCCAGGTGAAACGTCCGCTCGGGAATTACTGTGGAGAAGCTGGCAACGCCAAGCGGACGGTTTACTGGCAGGATGTTTGGGGTTTGTGGTATTTCTCAGCACGCGGGGATCACACCCCCACCACCCCCACCCGCTGCATTTCTGATTAACTGAGAAGAAATTCTATTTATTCTGCCATCTTCAAAAGCAGCTGCTCAAGTTTTCCCAAATCGACTAAATCCTTATTTCCCATGCTGTAGAACACACGTTTCACCCTTAAAATAAAAGGCGGGGGGGTTCGGTTTTTCAGCCTGTAGGAATCTTTGTGAACAGACCTAAAACCATCTCTCCCCTCCCAGATTAATCCCTATCCCGCGTAATGTTTAACCTCCGCTTCACACAACCCGCTCGGGGAGGGGGGCGGAGGGGGGGGACACGAGTTAATATTTGGCGAGGAAAACCGAACCCGGTCATCGCTTGTACTTTCAGTTTCTGACAATTTGAGCAGAGCGCGCGCCCGCCAACACTGACAGAGCTGCCCAAACAGGAAAGGCTGCGCTTAACCAGTGTGTGCTGGGAGACACGCCGGGAAACAGCACGCCAGCCTGCATGGAGGATGTTTTGGAAAGCTACAGCAGCAGCCCCGAAAGGCAGGCGGCAGATAGGAGCAGGCAGCCGTCTCCCCCTGCCACGAGCGATATATTCCTAATCACTCACACACAAGCGATTGCCAAAGCGAGCAACAACATCAGCAGTATCAGCTGCCCCAGCCTGTGCGTCCCAGCGTGTTCTCGCCGGGAAGCGGCTCACGTACAACAGCACAGCCTGGAACGCAGGGATAATCAACAGTGCCTGCGCCAAGTAAACATATAGAGAGAGGTTTTGCCTTTGCAAACTGTGCTCCGAGGGGCTACACGCAGTTAGGGAGAGAAATTGTTCAAGGGTTGATAGGAAGCCTACACACATCCAAAAATACCCTCCCCGGAGCCTTTCGCCTCTCGTGGGATTGTCACTAATTTGAGCATGGATATTGTTATCAAGGTCACACATCACTCGCCCGGGCTCGGGAGAAAGTCAGGCAAGTTAAGGAAAAACGCCGCTCGGTAGCTAAGCAAGGACAAGTGACATTTTATTTGGAAGCACGAGGATTGCGGCTGGCTTGAATTCTGCTCGGGATAAATAAAAGGGGAGCTCCAAGGGCACGGCTGGAGGGGAACTGGCAGCAGCCCCACGACACCAGCGCTGCCTCCAGACCAACAACCGCCGCTGGCCGCCGTTTATTCCCACTCTGCGGCTGGTCCTGGGGGTCCCCCATATCACCCGAAGCCATTCATAATTTAAGCGCTATTCCCCCCATCCAGAATCCCTGGATTCCACCCCGCTCGCAGCAGCACCGGTTATTAACCAGTTACACGAGCCCAGCGCGAGGAAAACACGAAAACTTTTCATTAACCAGTCCTCCTCCTCCCCGCCCTTCGGTTTAGTCAACCAATTATAAAATGAAATTGGGGATTTGACTTCCAGGCGAGCAGCGGCGGCACCCGGGGCCGGGGCTCCGGGGGGGTTCCCGCACGGGGGGCGATCATCCCGATGAATCCCGGGAAGGGCCGGCGCTGAGGGATCGCCCGGCGGGTGCCAGGGCCGGGGCAGGGCCGGGGGCGCTGACAGGGCGCGGGGCAGGTGCGGGGCCGGGCCATACTCACGTAGACGGGCAGCGGCCAGGGGTACACGGCGGGCTCGGCTCCCACGGGCGACTTCAGCCGCAGCTCCAGCCTCTCGCCCATGTCGGCAGCCGGAGGACGAGGCGGCGGCGGCCCCGCACCATGCTAGAGGGGCCGGCCGGGGCGGGGTGCGGCGGCCGGGCCGGGCCGGGGGCGTGGGCGCGGTGCGG
>VXAZ01007596.1:260260-305291 GCA_013399875.1 Gymnorhina tibicen
CCCGGCGCTCGCCCGCCCGCCATTTTGTCGGTGCCGGATCCCCAGTGCCGCCCGGAGCTGTGCCCGCGGCTGGGGCCGCCCGTGCCCGCCCGTCCGCCAGGGCAGCTCCGCCCGTGTCCCACCGCTCCCCTCGGCATGTGAGCGCTCCGGCACCGCTGCTCTCACCCGGCTCTAGCGGCAGAAGCACCGCGGCGGCCCCCCCGGCCGGGCCCGGCCCCTCAGCCCCGCGCCGGCCCCGCCGCCGCCGCCGCCGCCATGGCGCTGAAGATGGTGAAGGGCAGCATCGACCGCATGTTTGACAAGAACCTGCAGGACCTGGTGCGCGGCATCCGCAACCACAAGGAGGATGAGGTGAGGGGACCCTTCCCCGCGCTCCGGCCCGAGGGTGTCACTGCTGTCCGCTGGGGCCGTGTCTGGGAAGGGGGTGTTGGTTTGGGAAGAGGGAAGCGGGAGTCAGAACGAGGAAGGTGATGCTGGGGTGTGGGGCAGGAGGGACAGTCTGGGGAGAGCACGAGAGTTAATAAGGGAGGGCCGTGCTTGGTACTTACCTTCCCACTCAGTGTGTTGTGGTGTTGAGATCCCTGATATACATACGGATATATATGTATGTACATGAGCATTATAGAGGAATAATATAGAGGAATTCCTTCCTCTCGAGCCTACAGTCACGTGCTGTAGTCGGCTATGTATTCTTCACCCTGAAGCTGTTATACAGGAGAAAAGGTCCTATTTCAGCTTTCAGATTATTCACGCTGTGCATCTCTTGGCTAAAATGTCCTTCTCTCCGAGCTTTTCTAGGCAGCAATCAGTTCTCTGTGTTGGCCTGTTATCCACTCTTGTGTGAGAAGCACGTGATCAGGAAATTAGTAGAGGTGAAATAATTAGTCATCAAGAACGTGTTATGTGAGACACCACAGTGAAGTGTCACATGGTAATTGAGAAGTAACGGGCACCAAGGATGTCATTTATGTTCATCTTCAAGTAACTCCAGAAGCCTGAGAAGCTTTCTTATGTATGGCCTAACAGCTGGGCTTTGCTGATGTGTTGAGGGGTTGCTGTGGAATCACTATGAGCTATGAAAAGCATCCGGACAGGTTGTAAGCATGTAAGTAAGTGAAGAACTTTACTAGGAAAACTGACCTTCATTGCTGGTGTTATCGGACTGAAACACAAAATACAACTTCCAAAATCTCTTTGAAGCCCCCTGTGCACAGGACAAGAGGTTGTTTGGTAGTGAGGATACCTGGGAAACTTCTGTTTTTCACAGAATGACAGAATATGCTGAGTTGGAAGGGACCCATCAGGATCATCGAATCCAATTTATTTCAGCATATGTTAAATTTATGGTATTGGTTTGGTGGCAAAGGACGGCAGGGCTGCTGTGCAGTGCACTGCAAGATGTGGGAAATGCCATAAAGTGGCTACAGCAAATTTGTATGGAATTTGTGAGTCTAATGTGTTCTGCCAGAGCTGGACCTGGTGAGCAGTATTCCTATGGAGCACTCCCCCAATGTGTTGTGCTGCTTTTAGTAAATTTGCTTTATTCCTTTGTCCATAGGACAGAACGTGTTTCAGCTGCTGTCAAACCCCTGAGGATCCTCCTGGTGAAGGTCCAGGGCTTTGTGGCACCAGTTCTTTGAGAAGAATTGAATGTGCTTTCTAAAATAATTTTGTGACAAACAGCTTCGTAAAGAGCATTGTGAGCCACACCGAGCTTGTGTGTCTCAGTCTGTGACAAAAAATGGTTAAAATGCATTGGCTTTGGTGCCCTTTGGAGTTAGGAAAAAACCGCTCCTTGGACAATTTTGTAGGGCTCTGTGTATTTGTAGGAAGCTGTGCACGCTCTGGGATTCAGTGAGGTCAAAGCAATATGCTGTGTCTTACAACAGCTGGGCTGCGTGATGGGATTTTAAACTCTTTAGTTTGGAGTACAAATGGCAAGATTTTAAAATAGATAACTATAGGGATAATTCCTTTTTATATCCTCACAAGCACAGCAAAAATTAAAACCCTAACCAGGATGCGTTCGGCTGATTAAGACATTGCACTGGTAAAATGTGTGTGTTTGGGAATCCTTCAAACATTTTTCTTAATTCCAGAGAGTGGCTGCAAACAGCTCAGGACTGTGCCTTTTCCTGGGTCAGCTGGACAGAGCTGTAAACCTGCTGTTGAGCTTTTGGGTGTGGATTCAGTGCTTCCCAGGCAGTGGCCAGGGACATTGGCTAATTTTCAGGTGATGTTACAAAATCAGAATGCTATTTTAGAGGAAGTAGCTGCAAAAATTCTTCCTCTTTTCCCGACAGTGCTTCCATTGTTCATTGTACTGTTAAATGTTGTTCCAGTACTGTATTTCAACCAACATTTTTGTGTCTCAAGATAAGTGTCTAAGCCTAAGACAGACACTCTGTCCTATTCAGAAAAGCAAATTTGTTTAAAATAAACAGTGTGCTTTAGTAGGGAGGATATTGGCTGTTGCTCTCAGTTCAACAGGAGTTACTCCAGGAAGAGTTGTCTCTGGAAAGGAGCTACTGTGGTTGTTAAATAGCAGTGATATGAAAAGAAATGAAGGCAAGATTGTTGCTTTGACTTCTGATTTTCTTGTGCTTTTTGCAGGTTAGTTTATTCATGTGTCTTGGGTTTTGGTTTTTGGAATTTAATCACATGGGAGAATCTGCCATCACTTATTCCCTATCTTTCTGGGCAGTCTCTCCTGGTAGATCTGAGATAGAAAGGTTTATTCCTTCCCACTTCTTAGGCAGGTACCACATGAGCGTATCTGGTATTTCACAGCCTGTTGAGGCTGTGTTTACAGTGCAGGATGTACCAAGTGCTTGGCACCCCAGTTCACAGTGGGTTTCTCAGTGCAGCTCTTTGACAGCCCCAATGTGTTCTTGCTTGATGGGTTTGTGTTCTTCCTGTGTTGCTTCGACCCTAAATCTCACACCCCAGGGTGTGCCCAGAAGTCAAAGGAGGCCACATCTCTTTATTGATAAGTTTTGTGTGCTCCTCAGCTCATTAGAGGAGCTGAGAGTGCTGGAGGCTGCCTGGCCCTCGAGCTCACAGCCTCTCTGCAGCATGTTAATTCCCTGTCAGGCATTTCCATTGTCCTTCCTGCTCCGCATCCAAAGCTGACCCATTTATTGAGTTTAAAATACTGAAATTGAAGGGATGGACTTCCCTAAGGATGTGAGGTAAGAGACAGGAGGCGGTTAACACAGTCACTGCTCTGTGCAGACTTACTCTGTCCATTTCCCAGTGTTCTGGGGAATACTGGAGCTGCGTGGGCCTTCTGCAGAGTAAGTGCTGTGTGTGAGGAATGAGGTGGCAGAACAGCATTAGCTCCTTCCCAGGTTTGACACGTTGTGTTTATTTTCCAACAGACGCTTTAGTCCCTGTGGTGTTTCCCGGTGCCGGTTCAAAGCCAAACCTGCAAGAACAACTTGATCCTACTGCGTTTTCCCGACTTTTCACTTCCAATACCTCATTCCCTCCCTTTCATTTGGAAAAGGAGTGCTTTTGCTAATGAAAGTGGTATTTTTCAGCAGTTATTGGGTGGTTTTGTTTGCCATGGAGTAACTTCTCCCGCTTTGTGCCTGGATCTTTGTTTTCTGGATCTGCTCCACGGCATGCTCAGGAGAGGAATGGCTTGTGCCTTAGGCTGTTAAAAGTATACTGCATTTTTGCCAAGATAGTTCAAACTGATAAATTATATCTGTTCTCCTAAATGTGTAATAAGGGACAGGATAATTCTTTGGTGCTGTTTGGCCCTTGCAGAGTGTTTTCATTCACAGTTAAAAGTTTGTTTTTCCCAACAAGGAAGCTCCTGTCAGATGCTGATGTGAGATGTTCCTTTATAAAACTGAAATTATAAAGTAACAGAAACAGATGTTAATGAGTGTGCTTAGTCTCATTCAGACAGTAGCCCTCTGTTTCAGGTGTCTTTGATTTACTACAAGACACTTAAGAAGAGAGAAGGGATTAAAAAAAAGTCCTGTACGAAATATCTGTGCACTTCTCTTACAACTTGAGAAAACTGTCCCCCTCTTTTCTCAGAGACTCTGCTGCGTGTGCCATGATTAGTCTTTCGTGGTTTTGGTAACTGATACTTTCAGGAAAAAGCATATTGAAAAATTCACGTTTTCCTGTCTGTGGTGTTTGGTCATAAGTATCTCATTGCTGGTTTACACCCAAACTGTTTTGGAAGAGTGAAAGGAGCAATCAGTGCTGCTGGTTGGGAAAAAAAATTAACTTCAGTTACTAATACAGGGCTAAATGGGAGGAGCATTGGGTGTCGTGCTGTGAAATGTGTGTTTTACTGTCAGCCTGAGCTTTCCAACCTGGCAGTGGCTTCTTGCTGCTTCATGAATGTTACCTGAGGACAGGGGACTAGTATTGTTAAAAAAGCTTTTTTCCCCTAAATAAAGGGCTGCTGTGTTCCACTGCTGACTTCCAGCTTCTTCTCTGACGCGTTTCAGATGAAACAACGATGTGGGGAGTTTTGAGGAATCTTTTCACATCACAATGCTCTTCTGGGCTCAGCTTGTCCTCAGCAAGGCTGAAGGTCTTCTAATGCTGTGGCTTCTGATGGCTTGGCCTCAGCCACTGGTGCAGTATTAGTATTTGATGGTAAAGGATGTGGGATGGAACATAATAAGGGAGTTTTGAGGAATGGTAAACAGCTTGTTGGTGCCTGAAAGAACAGACCAATTGCTGGGCAGTGCAGTTCATTGATGACAGACAGCTCTTTCAGGCACTGCTGCTCGATCAGTTACTGTGTGTCATATATGTGTTGATATCTTTGAAGGCAGCTCATTATTCCACCCACTTCCAAGTGGATCTAGAGTTGCTATTGTTAATTCTTTGCGTGTGTGAATCACTGGAAAAGACAAAGTCAGAAATAGGAACAATACACAAAGAGGGTTGGATAAGGACCTCACACCACTTGGTGAAAAACCAGTCTGGGCCTGGCCTGCAAGGCCCAGTGTGACAGTGTCCTGCCTTACCTGCCATGTCACGGATACAAAGGGCCTGGAGCATGGAACAAGAGCCAAGATGTGGGCTTGTTTTCCTGTGATTAAAGGCAGGAGCAGCTGAGGCTTTGCATTAGTGCTGCCTTTCATTAGCTTCTTGCTTTCTCCCATATTAAATATTACTTAATTGACTGTGGCGTAAGTGGGGATAATAGCTTTGTTCCCAGTCCTGATCATTTTATGGCCGTCTCTGCTGAGGGTTTGAAATGCTCCAGACAGATCCGCACTGGCACGTGTGGAAGTAAATATTGTGCCTAGGCAGGTTCAGGGGAGAGGAAGAGTTGTCTGGTACCTAAGAAATGGAGTGACCATACACTGTACCTTTAGTGAGGCCAGGGGAAAGATAGCCAGAAAAATCAAAGTGAAATGTAGATACGAATTACATTTCTGCACTGTGGTCAGCTGCAGAGAGTTGTTTATTTGATGCTTTTTGATGCAAATCTTTGTCCCGGTGCTGAGTGCAGAAGATGGGGCTTTTTGTGATTTCTTGCCATCAGTGTCCATGAAAGTGACTGAAAACCTCTTCCTCCACAGTGTGGGTTAGCGAATACCTTTGTTTACAGACAGCACCTTTAGGTTTTCCACTTGGAAGTGTTCCTGGGAGTACATCCCATTCCTGGTGCCCTGTGAAGGGCAGCAAGGGCAGCATTACAGGACAGGCATCCGAAAGAACAGAGTCATGGGACCAGTTACAAGGAAGCGTTTGTGTTCATGTTATTAAAAACTGCTGATCATTCACGCTGAGAAACTGAAGTGCTTCATCATCTAAGGGGGAGTTTGCTAAAATCCAGGTATCAGGAAGCATAAAGATATTTGAGTAGGGTTGCAGAAAAGTTGCAGAAAATAACATGGTTAGTGGTAGTGTTAGTAGCTTAGAAAGGTGACTGAGTGGGTTTGGGTTTTTTTTAATAAGAAGTAAGTGTTCAAAGTAACTGAAATAAGTGAGTCCTGTTGAATCCTGAGTGTAACTGGGTATTAGGAATGTTTGGTTCCTACCAGCTCCCCCTCAGTCACTGCCCAGCAGGCTGAGCAGTCAATTTGTAAACCCTATTAGCTGTTTCTTTTTTATTGTTATTTCCATGATGACCTAGATGTTCAAACCTGACAGCTTCTGCTGAGAAATTCCCGTGTTGAAAGGCGTATAAATGGAGGTAGGTGTCCATGTGGGCATGCTGAAACTTTCTTCCGGTTGTCTCAATCTTCATGGCAAAGCTGTATAAAATATATTGCCCCAAGTGTATCAGTGTGTTAGTCAGCTTCAGCCTTGAGAGTGGATGTTTGTTTAGTGTGAGTGGTGTGATTGTACAGCAGGGAGGAGGTGAACAAACTTACTTTAATTACACAAATATTTGTGCTGAATTTAAGAAGTCAGGAATGGCCGTGAACCATCTTTTTCTTCATTGTCCTCCTTACCTTTCCATAACTGCAGAGTATTCACAGCTGTGCATGAATCAGTGTTAGAGCTTTGTAGTATTTTCAGTGTTACATTTTCATATGGTATTAATACATCATTAAGCATCTTTTTTGGGTTTCCCTCTGAACTACTTCCAGTCATCTGAGTCTCAGCAACAATAGCTACTGTAGTTCCTTAGGAGGAAGTGATTGTTTCCTATGCATCCAACAAAGCACATGCTTTACTGAAGCCTGCCTTTATCAGAGCCTGAAACTGCAGAGAGATGTCTGGAACAAGCAAGTTGAAAAGTCTACTGTAAAAACACTCACATAGCTTTTTGCATAATAATGTAAAAATAAAACTTTGGGTACATCTTGTATTTGCAAGGATGAGCACTTTTATCTGATGCATCTCTCCAGGCTTAAAAGTTGTCTGCTCAGATATGGTTTAGACAGCACAGACCCCTGAGGATTGTTTAATTGCTGTGCAATTAAATTAACAAATACTGGGATCAGACTGGAGATGTGCTTATATTAAGGGACTGATCAGACTGGAGATAATTAAGGGACATCTCTAGACCCTTGCTGCTGGTGCCTGCTTATTGATTTACCAGCGTTTGGGGCCTGCTGATTGCCGCTTTCCTGATTCCCAAGGTGCCAGCAGTGATCTTGGCCTTGCCCACCTGGGAGGGGGCCAGGATGCCTCGTGTAGCTCCAGCTTCCTGCATCAGTGCCCTTCTGTCTTTGGGTGAACCACCAAAGAGAAGCTGTCCGTGGGAGACTGCCAGAACACCCCAGTGCTTGGATGGATGCTGCAGGTGTTTGGAGTCACTTTGGACAAGCAGCTGCAGCTCTACAGCTGTTTCTTTCCTGAAACCCAATATTTGTGTTACAAACCTGTTCAGAAGATCCTCTGTGGTGCCTTAAGGGGCTGTAGTGGTTAGTATGGGGCTGGGTATCTGCCCTGAAATCAGTGCACACTACTTGCACAGCACGTCTCTGAATTTTTAGAATAAGGTTCAAAGGTTTGAATTGGTTTGTGAGTCACTTTAGGATGAATGTGTGCATGCATTATGCCAGATTTCAGTTGGTGTGGATAACTTCAGCAAACATTAACAAAAGAAAAAACAGTTAACTGACTTTTTGCATTCCTTCCTTGGTGTTGTTTGGCCAAGGAGTCTTGTGATCTCGCTGTGCTTGTACCAGAGAAGGGGGCAGTGGCTAATGCATCATGTTTCTAATAAATGATACGGAAGTCTGGTGCAGTTGAACCAGCAGAACCTCGTGCCTCCGGTGTTGTCACTCAGAACAGTACATTGGGCTGGGATCTTAAGCCTACCTCGGGATGAGCAAGTAAATCCCTGGAAAGCTGGGTAGCAAGGGCAAACTGAGGCATGTTAAAACATGTATAGCAATGCTGTTTATCAACAGCTGAGTGAAAGATAAACTTGGCTTTATGAAAATGCCTTTAAGTTTCCTGAGCCCTTTCTTGCAGCTGAGTGCCCTCTGCGCTGCTGGACTTGGGCTGCTGCAAACCCATCAAGATGAACACTGCAGCTTCTGACTCACTGCTGATCCTCTGTTCTGTGCTCAGCTGCTTTGCCTGGTGTATGGTTTTGGTAAAGTTACTTGTGAGGAGCATGTGTGGGAGCACATGCCTTGGAATTCCTTCTATCCAGCCATGGAGTAGCCTTAACAAAAGATCCTATTATTTATCTCAAATAGCTTTTTCTACAGTAGTTAAATAATGTAGTATTTTTATGGAAGTTAACATGTAATATGGTGATCTCTAATGCTGTGTCCAAGTCAGTAGAAAGCAGCACGTTTTGCTTCTAAATGCCCTTGTCTGTTACTTCACTTGATTCATTCTGTACTGTCTGGTACAATGTGTCCAGGTACTGCAAACACTAGAGGTGTGTATGTTCTCTGACTGGTTCAGTGGTGTTTGACAGGAAGTGCTGCTTTGGGGGTTTGAGAGAAGCCTGGCAAGTGATACATATTTCTTCCCAGCCTTTTCCCCAAGTCAGGAGCTGGTAGCTGATCTGTGCTGTGCTGGGAATGGGGTCTGCTGCCTGAAGCATGAACAGATCTGAAAGTTCCTTCACCTCCACTAGGTGTCTGTGGTGTGACTGCTTTTGGTGTTGAGCATCATGGTCATGTTACGAAATTGTAGCAGTGGGCATCTTCCTCTCATGTGAGACCATCATGTGCTTGTGCTCAGCGTGATCTCACAGAGTTCGTCTCAAAGTCCTACCAAAAACTGATAAATCCTGTAGTGCTTAAAACAAAAGAAATGTTACATTTTGTGCTTATTTATTTTTATGTTCTAATTATTCCAAACTTTTCTGTTTTACCATGGTGTAGCTACACATTTGTATCAGAAAATATCTTGCTCCTTGTGGCATTCACTGTTAATAATTCTTTCCTTAAAACACTGTATTTAACCCTGGAAGTGCAAGAGAAATAGGAACTAATGTTCACTGGCATTTTGCTCTTTCATCTGGATGGAAGCACTTGGATGTTGCAGTGACAGGTTTGAATGTCAAATCAGGTGCATTTGGTTTGCTGGACTGTAACCCAAAGTGGTAGGAATGTGAGTTTGCCTTGAGTTTGGAAGGTGGTTTATGGCTGAGATGAGAATACAGCTTCTTAAGGACTACTGGAAATGAGTAGTTTACATGATTAAATTTAATGTAAAGGTTCTGCAGTGATCTCTGTCCCATTCATTAGTGTGTTTCTGTCAGCTAATGAAAGAAAGTACAGCATGGAGTACATTTCTTAGGAATGTAATTGTTGTACAGATTAGTGACTTTATTTTTTAACTTCACATATTGCTTGAGAAAGATAATAGTCTTTTGTGAACATCTCTGAAATTGTCAGCAAACCCCAAGTTCTGTCTTGGCTTGGAATAAAGTTCTAGTGTTTTTCAGAGTTAAGTCAAAAAACATGGCTGGGAAATGAAAAATCCTATAAAATTACATTTTTGGCTTCTTACCATGACCCACTCCCCCCTCCCTCCTTCCATTTCAAAGGGACTGTGTCTTTGATTCATGAGGCCTTCTTTCTTATTTTAGCCACTCACATTCGTTTAAATGCACATATTTTCTAGGTGAGATCTTGGAATTCTTGAGGAATTTGGGCTTGTTTTAAGAAACAGCTTGTGTATCTTGTTAATGGATATAAAATGTTCCAGCATCTCTTTGGTGACATACATTGAGAAATGCAGTTGTGACTGTGCTGTTCTCACAGCTTTGTTGAGTACTCACTGCTCACATCTGCAGGCTTGGGTTTTAGCTGGGCTGCTCCGGGCGTGTTCCTGTAATCCTCCTTCGGAGACAGAACAATTACCGGAGTGGTTGCTATAGCATTTCATTAAGGAGCCTTTTCCACCGAGGCAGGGAAGGCTCCTTTCCCACTTGGCAGCCTAGCAGGAGTAAAAGAGAGCCTCTCAGCTCCTCGCCTGCTGCTCTCAGAGCCTTCAGCTCTGCTGCTGGCGGGCAGCTCTGCCCCTCTCCCATCCTTCCTCCCAAGAGGGTTCCCTGTGCCTCATGGCTCTGCCTGTCCTCACCACACTCTGCGTGAGGGGCTGCCTGAGCACTGCCTGGCTCCCTCAGAGCTGTCTGGCTGGGCATGTCCACAGGTCTGTAGGTGTTGGGGCTTAGAAATGCTCCTCAGTCAACTGGCCAGAATGTGTGAGCCATCAACACAGAAGTGCAAATTATACTGTCACAGAATCAGTAAGGAATTAATAGCTAAGAAATATATTGATATTGTAATGAATACTGTGAGCATAAATGAACTCTCAGCACTGCTGAGACCCCATCTTGAATCCTGGGGTCAATTTTGGGCCCCTCATGATAAAAAGACATTGAAGGGCTGGAGCCCATCCAGAGCAGGGACTGGAGCACTAGTGTGATGAGGAGCAGCTGAGGGAGCTGTGGGGGTTCAGCCTGGAGAAAAGGAGGCTCGGGGGGACCTTCTGGCTCTGCACAACTCCCTGACAGGAGGGGGCAGACGGGGGGGAGACGGGGGCTCTGCTCCCAGGGAACAGGGATAGGACAGGAGGAAACAGCTTTAAATTGTGCCAGGGAAGGTTTAGATTGGATATTGGGAAAAATTGCTTCATAGGAAGGGTGGCCAGGCATTGGAAGGGGCTGCCCAGGGCAGTGTTGGAGTCACCATCCCTGGAAGTGCTCAAAAAAACATGTGGATGTGGCATTTGGAGACATGTTTTAGTGATGAACATGGCAGTGCTGGATTAACAACTGTTGAACTTGTTGAACCTAGAGGGCTTTTCCAACCTTAATGATTCTGTGATTCATGGGACCTCAAAAGCATTTATGGAAAAACGGAGCTAGTTATATCCCAGGAAATACTTATTTTTAATTACCATGCTAGGAAATTCCTGTATTAGAAGGACTTATGCAAAAACATAATCGGTGCTGGGCAAGATATCCAGATTTTTTGCTGTGTCAGTATGTAAATGTAGGGGGGGGGGGTTTCTTCCAAATATTTAGGCCTCACTGAGTGGCTCCAATGTTTTTCATTGCATCAAGTGGTGGTTCTCCCTTTTGCTGTCTGGTCTGACCCCACTGAGCAGCTCGTGGGCTGCGGCGGGGGCTGTGGGTATCGGGCAGCGGGAAGTGCTTTGGTGCAGGTCCTGTCCGGCGCTGTGCCGAGGTCAGCGCTTCCACGAGCCAGAGCCTCGCTGAGGATCCGCTCCCGCCTACGTGTTCCCTCCCAGTTCTGTGGGTGTTAAATGTGGCATGGAATCCAGCCGGGTGTGGTGCTTGGCTTTCAGATTTAAGTGGGAGACTGAATAGATCAGTTTTCCTCATGTTGCTCATTCACGGCAGTGCTGCTCCACAGGATTAACAAAAAGTTAATACCTGCTGATCCTGTAAAGCTTTCTATATATAGTGCCTGTCATTCCTTGGAGCGTTCTTGGATTTGAAGTACAGCTGTTTTGGAAGGACTTCTTTCTGCTCTCTCTAATCCCTTTTTTTCACTTTGAGATCTGATTGTGAGTTCTGTAATATGCTTTTCCAGAAGTTGGACTGACTGGTAGGCAGGGATTTGCCTGTGGGATGTTGGGGCTGGTGACTCTGGAGCCTGTGCTCAGCTGTGCCCAGCTGGGCACTACTGAACTTCTCTGTACTCTTATTTTTTCCCCCTCCTGCTCACACAGTGGGTTGTGTTCAGCTCTGAAGAGGTTGCCAGGAAGCTTAAGCTAATGTTTGAATAGTTTGGGGATGGATGCAGTGGGGAATAAGTGAGGCTTTCTGGTTATGGATGTAAAGACTGAGAACCTGCGTGTCAGTGTTCTGCCTTGAGAACCAGTGCTGGCCTCGCTGCCCAGGATGTGGCAACAAGATACACACGTGAAGGATTCTGTGACACTGTTCCAGTGTGCTCTTCTGTGGGCATAAAATATTCAAGGCCAAGTACAATATATTTGTGGATCAGTTGCATGTTGTGTAAGTCACTCTTTCAGCATCTTTGAAGTATTTATTTTCTACTCTCAGAAAGTTTTTTTAGTTTATACTCAAGAGTTTAAACTTCCCATATGAGTTGTCTGGACCTGAATCACTCTCAGGTGAAAGGTTTAGAATTCCAAATCTGCTTCTGGGTAAAGTCACCTGGACACTACGTTTTTAAGTGTTTGGGGGTGACGCCATCTCCAGTTTTGGCAGATGTGATCCACTCACCTGTATCCAGGAGGACAGATGGGATCTGTGTGGAGGAAAGGGTTGTTTGGTGTTTACAGTGCCCTCCCTTAACATGAAAATTCCCCCTGTAAGGATAGTATTTCTATCCCAAACACAGGCAGTTAGGAATATCTTAAATTCCTTCAAGTTCATTCATTTGCCTGTTAAACACTCCCAGCTCTCCCAGCCTGGCTCCAGAGCAGAGGGGCTCCAGCCCTGGGAGCAGCTCCGGGGCCTCCTCTGGCCTGGCTCCAGCAGCTCCACGTCCTCCTGCTGTTGTTCCCCAGGGCTGGGGCAGCTCTGCAGGTGGGGTCTCACCTGAGCGGGGCACAGGGGCAGAATCCCCCCCTCCCCTGCTGCCCACGCTGGGGGCTCAGCCCAGCACAGGGGGGGTTTCTGGGCTCAGTGGCCATGGCCGGGGCAGGCTGAGCCTCTTGCCCACCAACACCCCCAGGTCCTTCTCCCCAGGCCTGATCTCTGTCCATTCTCCACCCACTGCTTCTAGCAGCAAACTTTTGAGACTTGAATAATGAGTGTCACTCCAGGACATTTGTAAAAAACTAAAAAATGATTGCATTAATACTCAAAAATTAGTGTAAAGGGGAAAAAATGTTGATTAAAGGCAGGCCAGTAGACTTCTATGCTGAAAATATCTTTTTGGTGGAAGGTGGTGGTATTCAGGCAAGAATTAGGTAATCAGGTTCTCACCTGGTTCCTCTGGCAGTTAGGAATGTGAAATACCCTGGTGCATGCATGACTTTGCAAAGAGAGATTATTTCTTTGCACTTAAATTTTCATGATTCCTGTAGCAGATGCCTTCAGTACTTAAATAATAATTAATTGTGAACTGGAAGAATCTTTGGCTGAGCTAACTCTGCTTAAAAAGTAAAATCTGTACAGATATTTTTAAATCACATGTTTGCCGCATCCTTCCCACAAGCACAGATGTGATTGCTTGGAAAGATGTGAAGCACCAATATTTAAATGCAAACATTGTGACATTTGGCTCTTCGAATTGCTGAGAAATTCATACAAATAACTGTTATTTATCAAAATGTGTAAATGGCAAAAGGGCTCATGTAAGTTGAGAACCAGAGAGGGGATTCATGATTTTCCATGGGACTTTCCATGGCTGGGGGGATCCAGGAAGCACCTGTGTCCCATCCATGCCTTGTGCCCTGTCCCTTCAGGCACGGGGACTGTTGTGGGTGCACACCCACAGTGTCATCATTGGCAACGTGTCCAAAAGCGGGGTAGCTCAGCGTGTTTTCATCAGTCACCTTTCATTTGTGGGCTGTTGACAGTGCTTGACAGTTTCTTCTTGTCGTGTAATGAGCGGGTGTTCTCTGACATCCTTCTGGGGGAAGTGAGCCTTCTACCAGTGCTGAACTCTGGTTTTGTTCAGACCTCTGCCTACTCAGTCTCCATTGAACAACTTCATTTTTGCAGATTTTTGAATCTAGAGCTCTGGAGTGAGTGGTGTAATTGTGAGGGAGAGGCAGAAGGGAAACATCAAACACCAAAGAAACATCTCTTACTTTTGGTTTTGAAACAGAATTGGGGTGGTTTTTTTCAATAAGTAATTTTGTCAGAGTTAAGTGTTTACTAAATAGTGTGTGTGAGATTTGGTGCTTGCAAATGCTGAGTTCTGCTGCTTCTCCCCACCAGCATGCTGGAAATCTTGAGAAACTGGTAAAGGAGCTCAGATTTTTGTTTGTTTTCCTCAGGCGAAATACATCTCGCAGTGCATCGATGAGATCAAGCAGGAGCTGAAGCAGGACAACATCGCAGTGAAGGCAAACGCAGTCTGCAAACTGACCTATGTAAGTGCCTTGCTGGGATCCCATGGAATTGCAGCTGGATTTTGTTCTTTCCTGCTGGTTTGGAGCCAGCCTTGGGTCTGGGTGCCTGCTCTCCTTAGACTGCTCTGAGTGCAGGCTGTGGGGACAACATTACCCCAGCTCTGATGTCAGAGGCTGCACGTTCCTGCTCTGTTCGGTACAATTGGATTTTACTGTGATGGATCAGGAAGTGAATCTCATTTAAAACAAACCATTTAAAAGAAGCTGTTTTCAACTGGGTTGGTTCTTACGACATAGTGACGTGAGCACTTGAAACTGGGTTTGTTTCTCTTTGCTCAGTCCTTTGTTGACAAGGAGAAGACAGAAATATTGATAAAGAATTCGTGGTTCTGTTGTGGTTTTTATTAAAAAAAAAGTAATGAAGAAAACTCTTCACACCAATGCTTATATAACTGCATATCACAGAATCACAGAATGATTTGGATTCGAAGGGACCTTAAAGCTCTTTCAGTGCCACCCCTTGCCATGGGCAGGGCCACCTTCCACTGTCCCAGGGTGCTCCAAGCCCCATCCAGCCTGGCCTTGGGCACTGCCAGGGATCCAGGGGCAGCCACAGCTGCTCTGGGAAACCTGGAACTAATGCAAACTGTTTAAAACTTGTGATGTCTTTCACTTACTTGCTGTGAGTGGTGTAGAATGTAACATTACTCATAAACCTGAGATGTCTTATAGTATTATTTTCAGACTCCTGTTGCATCTTCAATTTTGGGAGGTGTCCTGCCCTATTTTCTTGAGTCTCTCATTTCAGAAGTTTATCTTGGCTTTTCTGCTCACAGTTACAGATGCTGGGCTATGACATCAGTTGGGCTGCTTTCAACATTATTGAAGTCATGAGTGCTTCCAAGTTTACATTCAAGGTGAGTTGTCTGTAAATGCAGCTGACCTGGCCAAGCTGTCGGATATCTTTTGTGAAAAGCCAGGGTATTTTTATGCGAAGACCACCTGAGATGCTGAGTACCAGGCATTTTTTATTTTGTAATAGTTTTACAATTTTTCTTGAAAGATTTGGTTCATGTTCTGTTGCAGACCTTTTTCACCAAATAAGGTGGAATGTTACTTCCTAAGGAATGGTTTCCAAATGGGGCTTTGTACCTGAAACTCAGGAGTCAAAACAGGCAAAATAAATGTATTAGACAGTTGTACCTTATTTCTGCAGCTTCTTGGTCAGTGAACTGTGTTGTAACAAAATAGAGAAGGTGAAGGTGGTTTTATTATCCCTAAAAGAGATAAATTATCCCTAGAAACATTGCTTGTCTGAAATTATTCTTTCCTGATATAAACCCCCTTTTCTAGAGAACCCTGTCATGCCTCTTCTGTTACACAAACCTAATTGTTCATCTTTTTGATGTTGCTTGCAGAGCCACCAGTTGTTTTCCATCTAAATATTGTCTAAATTGACTTCAAAAACAAAACTTGTTTTCCTCCTTGCCTTTTCCCAGCGCATTGGTTACCTGGCTGCCTCCCAGTGCTTTCATGAAGGGACTGATGTCATTATGTTGACAACTAATCAGATCCGAAAGGTAAATGTTCAGTTCTTCATTTTTTCTTGCACTCTCTCCCTACTTGTGCTTTCACATCTGTAGCGAGCATTTCTCTTTTAGGAATATAGACGTGTTTAAGTAGAATTCTTGATTTGCAGTCTCCTGTCATTCCACAAGCTGAGGGATTAATGAAACACTCAGGAGCTGTGCACAGCCCTCCGTGGTGCTGTCTCATACCAGCTTTGTGTTTGTTCAGCACAGAGAATGGTGACAGAAATAACTGTGCTGGTCTCTAGGCAGTGCTTATAAGAATGTAACAGGCAGGAAAAATGTCCCCATTCCAGAAGTAAAATGAGCAGTCACATGGCTCCACAACATTTCTACTTGTGAGGGCTCTTTTTGTCTGTAATTCCAGATCAGACTTTGACTCCTCTGGTAGAATTGGGTGTAAAAATGGTGAAGAGTGTATGGAATGTTCTGTATTCACGTACCCAAGTGTGTTGTATTCATTTTCACAGAGCTCAGTCACTTAGAGTTACTAGGTTGCAGCATAGTTTTCCCATTCTTGAAGTTACAGATATTTTTTTAAAGCTCTTAACTTTCATTTTTTAAGTATCACTGCTTTAAAACTTGACTGATCTGGTACAAGATGTGCTTACATTTTTACCATCTGAGGAACCAAAATGTATTCTCCTTGCTTAAAAAAGATCAGTGGGATGTTATCTGGTATCTTCCCTAAAGAACTAGTGCTTTTCCCTTTATCTTTTGAACTATTCTGTGCTGAATATTAATATCTGTTGTCTTCATTATGGTCACTTACTGGCTACTCCACTTTGTGCCCAAGTTTTTACTTAAAAGCATCTTTCTTTATGCCTTTTCATGTCTCATTGATCCAACAACTTGAGGTTTTAAGGATTTATCAGTTCTCAAAATACATTAAAGCCAGGATGAATTGCAGTTTTTTGCTCCTTAAGAAGCGGATTTCATTATTCTTAAAGTAGACTCTAATTTCCCACCACCTGCAGCAGGTTTTTAAATGAGATGCAAATGGCACAGAACCCTGAAGGCCTGACTATGTTTAGCTCTCCTGAAGCAGCTTCAGTGTCCATGTGAATCTGGACTCTTAATTCAGTCCATGTGGGAATGCTCTGTGCAGCTTCTTTGTATTTTTGTTTCCTGATAAGTACAATTTATAGTCATATAAACTATGTCTGAACATACTCAGAAATTAATTTTACTGTGGTTAATTGTCTGAAGCTTAGAAAGACTTGAAAGACTGTGGAGGGCTGGGTAGGGTCTTGACTACAAACAGATCCAAGGAAACTTGACCAGTAAATGTGTTCCACATACATAACTTGTATCTGTTTCATGGACTGGAAGTTGTGGTGGTGCCAGCAGCTCAGAGGAGAAATAATCTCATTTCTCTACTAGATAAAGGTGGGACACCACTCACCAAGAGTGCTTGTTCCCAGTGAAGTTGACGGAACTTGGAATTGGACTTAGCAGGGTTAGTGTTTAATACCAATTTTTTAGGACTTTAAATATGTTTGTGATCCTGTAATGAGTGTTTAAAAACTATTTCCATTCCCAAAACACCACCAAGGTGCAATCTCTCTGATTGCTTTTATGTTGCAGTCATCCATCTCTTGTTTAATTATGGTTCCTCATGCCCATTATTAAACCCCAGGCTGGCTGTATTTTAGCAGGTGTTAGCAGTCAATGTATAAATATTCCCATGAAGCAGAAGCTCTGCTTCATTTATGTCGAATGAATAAAATGAGTCTGAGGAAGTTGTTTCTTGACATCCTGTGTGATCTTAAATTTTTGAGCGTGTTTCTCTTTTTTTAGGATCTGAGTAGCCCTAACCAGTATGATACTGGAGTTGCACTGACTGGCTTGTCCTGTTTTGTTACTCCAGATCTTGCCAGGGACTTGGCAAATGACATCATGACATTGGTGAGTTGATAAGGTTAAAATAACTTTACCCTATAATTAAAGAATGTTAAGTATTCAAATCTGGTAAATATCTTAAATTTAGAGCTGATAGATGTGAAAACTGTTGCTTCATTCTTGTGGGGGTTCTGGGGAGCTTTTACAGACCTCAGTTAGATCAAGAGGATCACTTTGAAACAGTAGTTTTGGTGATAAACAGCAGTATTTTGCTCTTGCCTCAAAGCTGAGTTTTCAGAAAGTAGTTGAGTCTCCCAGGAAGAGCTTTGGAAACAGGAGTGTGAGCACAGGAGCTCTGGAAACAGATCTGCTCAGAGCCTGACTGCAGTTGTTTCGTTAACAGATGTCTCACACAAAGCCTTACATCAGGAAGAAGGCAGTGTTAATCATGTACAAAGTTTTTTTGAAGTACCCAGAGTCCCTCCGTCCTGCATTTCCTCGCCTTAAAGAGAAACTTGAAGATCCAGATCCCGGTGAGTGGATTTTAGTGAATTCCTTCTGCTCCCACACATGGAGGTTCCATGCGCTTGTAGGGCTTGTTGAGAAAAGATTCCATGAAAAATGCTGTCATAATCTTTTGGGCACTGACTCACCCGTTTCAGAATAGGTGAGCATAGGAGAGTTTTGACAGGTGTTGCCATATTAAAAATATATTCTTTAAAATGTCCATTTCTTCAAACCCAGAGCTACTGAAAATGTTATCAGTGGGTTCAACCTTAATGGACAAAGCTGCTTCAAGTTTCCTGACTTGTTGCTTACTAAACTTGGCTATTGAAAATATTTCAGTTGATTTCAGGGTTTGGAGTTCTGTTTTTGTTATTTCCTGTGCTTTTTTAGCAAGCTGCAGCTATTGACTTGCAGTGGACACACTTAAAATGATTTAACATCCCTTAGTGTATTTTTTATTTATTTGAATCCAGACTGCTCTTTAGGCCCCTCAGTACTGTGTCAGCACAGGAAATGTGCAATTGCTCTGTATCATATTCACATTTTTACTCAGTCTTCAGGAGGTGCTGGTGTTCTCTCACTGCACCAAAGCACTTGTTTCAGGAATTCTGTGTGTGATGTGTATCTGTGATCTCCACTTGATTTATATCTGCATTTACAGGGGGAAATTTAATTGCATTTCCTGGACTATTTTATTGTGGGCATGGAATAATCATCTTCCAGGGACAATGTTATTAAAGCAAGCAAAACACGTCCCTCACCTGCAGAGAGAGGAAGAAAATCCCTGTTATGCTTTATGGAGAGAAGGATTGCTCTCTGCTAGGACACCCAGCCTGTCCAGACTAAAACATTCCAAACTGACAACAATGCGTGTAGAGGCTGAGCAATGAGAAGGGAGTGAACATGTCCAGTCAGATTGTTTAAGGAATTATTTGTGTTTTGTATTAAAACATGTTTAAATAATACATATTAGAGAAGTCAAGAGTGCTTGGAAACCTTCTGGTGAGTGATTATTGATTGTGTTGTCTGTATCCCCCAGCCAGCTCCTCACAGTCCCAGGCAGGGATGTGGCAGTGTCCTGTTTTTTCTCAAAGCAGATACCTGGCTTGCTGCTGTATTAGAAAATAGCCAGAATTAAATTAAACCCTTTCTCAGTTTGCTTTTGCATCCTTGTGTTTATTTCACTGCCTCAGGGTTGGGAATGAGGCCAAACCATTGGACACACAGGTCTGAAGCTTCAGCTGCTTTTGCTATGGGGTTTCTGCACCAGAAACTTCAATTACAATGAAGGCATTGATGGGATTTGTGCTTTTCCCACTTGTTTTCCCCAGGTGTGCAGTCTGCTGCAGTAAATGTTATTTGTGAGCTGGCTCGACGCAATCCCAAAAATTACCTTTCCCTTGCTCCGCTCTTCTTCAAGTTGATGACGTCATCAACCAATAATTGGGTTCTCATTAAAATTATAAAACTGGCAAGTATTCTGCTTTTTGTTTACAGGATTAGGGTTCTCATTAAATTACCTTGGGTGTGAAAATGGATTTCTTGCTGGGAGGCATAGTTACCATTCAATCTGAATAAAAAGAAACCAGGAATATCTTCTAATGTTTATGAATGTAACCAAAGAGAAAAATATGTTAATGTAGCTTGGTTTAAATACAGTGAGCTGTAATTTACATAAAGTTTTGAAGCTGTTGAAAAGCAGCTATTAACTCACTTTTCTTCTCTTTGAATAGTTCGGTGCTCTTACTCCATTAGAACCAAGACTGGGAAAGAAACTGATTGAGCCCCTGACCAACCTCATCCACAGGTACGTGTGACAGAGCCTGCCTCGTTCAGTCAGGACTGGGGAAGGACGTGGTGGGTGGGTCAGTAGCTGGGGTGGGGATGCATTTTTTAACTTTTTCTTGACTTTCAGTATATTGGCTTCAAGTATCAAAAGATAATCTCACATCAGGATTGTTTCTGAAAAACCTGAGGTAAAATACCTTAAAGGAAAGTCTCTGGGTGTCTGACTGTCAGCATGAACTCCTCCAAAGGATGCATGAAAATTGGAGCAATTTGCTTTCCTTTCACCGCATTTCAAGCCAGAGATTACTGTGGAGGATGTATAAAAACTCTGGCTTAAGAAAGGCTCAGCTGTGTATTTGCCTCTGCTGTTCACCTCACACATTTGATCCCTGACTTTTGGGAGTGCCTTACCCACCAAAGCAGCGTGACAAGGAATATATTAAAGCCCTCTCTCATGCATTTGGCAGCTCAGATGTGTTTTGAAAGAGGTTCTTATAATATATATGTTCTAAATGTAGATTAAATAAAGTTGAGGGTATTTCCTTGTCCCTTGTTAATGCTGGTTTGTGGTGGTGTAGTGGTTCTAATTCTGAACTGAAATCAGGAAATAGATGCCTTGGAGGGAATACCTGGATTCTCCCAGTTACAAAGAGGAAGTGTGATCTTATGCGGGAATTTTGGAGTGAAAAAGTTTATTTCTTTTCGTGTGACAGCAAGGTTTTAAAAATATATCTGTGTAGCCTTGAGAGCAGCTCTAGCCAGGTGATTTCTGTCCATCCTCATATTCCTTTAAGGCACGCTCAGAGCAGACCAACATCCAGATACCTCCAGGGAGTTGTCAGCAGTAACAAATAGATACAATCCACCAGAAAACACAGGAAGATGGACAATCCTACCTCCTCTTCCCAACTTCCTCTTTAGTAATACTTAGCTGTGAGGACTGGATCCTCTTTGGCTTGGTCTCCACTCACTCATTTTGGATCTCATAATGAGTCACAGCACTCTGAGCTGTCCCACCAAGTGCCCAGGGAGCAGAAGCGTTGGTCTTGGTTCTCAGCATCCCAGAGTGACCTTCAGGGCATTGCTCTGTTGCTGCCTCTGGAGCTGTGCTCCTCCCCTGTGTACCCTGCACCTGGAGCCCACTCCTTTGGGGATTGGGAGGTTCCCTGTTTGCCTCTTGTAGAGATCAGGCTTTGTAAGGACCTCTGCAGTCCTCAGGACTGCACTGTCTGTGTGTTCAGCTGGCAAAAGCAGCCTTGAATTTGAGTTTCAGGGGAAATCAGACGTTGGAAATGGGTTTCTGACTTCCAGGGATGGGAAGTGTGTTCCTGCATCCCAAGCCTCTGCTGCTGGGGCATGACTCGCTCGCTTGGAGACAGACTTGAGCTTCTCCGTCTGCCTTATCATGAATTTTTGACCTTGGGCAGAGGATTTAATTTGATTCTTGGACAAGATTGCTTCAGTATTCTGTGACTGGTGCTGGAGTTTGAGTAACCACTTCCTTCCTCATTCCTTGTGTCACAGTGCTTACTTGCTGCTTTTCCAGGAAGATTTTTGGGTTTTTAAACATTTGTTTAAAAATTCCTCCCCTCAACAGTTTTTAAGTGAGAATAATTTCATCTGCTTGAAGGGATATGGAGCAGAATATTGACAATTTCTTGCGAAGTTCAAGGTGCTAACTAGCTCTAGGATACTGCTGACAA
This sequence comes from Gymnorhina tibicen, assembly GCA_013399875.1. Lineage (NCBI taxonomy): Eukaryota > Metazoa > Chordata > Aves > Passeriformes > Artamidae > Gymnorhina > Gymnorhina tibicen. The sequence goes on from VXAZ01007596.1 coordinate 281,622, forward strand.
CTCTTCAAAATGTGCTGGTTTATTCCTTATTTAATATACTTGATTTCTGTTTCAGCACCTCAGCCATGTCTCTCTTATATGAATGTGTGAACACAGTAATAGCAGGTGAGAACTGAAACTTGGAACCTAGAAAAAAAAACGTGATGAACTTTGTCATCAGCTAACACCATCTGTAAACCTTTTTTCTTTAACTTAATGGATTTTATAATAGAATAAGTCTCCTGGCAAACTTTGTGTCACTGTGGGGCTGAAATCCTTTGTTGTCAGTGGGTGAGGCACAGTCACTACAGCTGTGTTGTGTTTGCTGAAGGCTGAAACCAAGTACAGACAATGACATTATTTATATGCAAGCTCCTAAATGTTGCTACAACTACAAAATTTACCAGCAGCAATAGAATTGAAACAAGAGTGATGTCTCTTTGCCAAGTTTTCTTATGTGATGATGGATCAGACTTTTTTTTTTTTTTCAATTTTGCAACTTTGCAGCTTAAAAATGGGGTGTAATTCCTTAGAGGAGGCAGTTGGAATTACTGATTGGCAGTTTCAGTTTCTGGGGAAGGGGTATGAACTCCGTAACTGGGAGGGTGAGAAAACAAAGGCAAAAAGAGAGAACACAATATTGCAGCTCAGGCTTGGCACTTTTCCTGTCAGAGTGTGGAGCAGAGGGTTATTGAGATTCACAGTTTGTCTGTCTGTCTCCTGTGGGTACTTTGGATAATGGTGCAGAACTTGCTGTGCTGGGTCAGTTCAGAGAGGGAAGAGAGATCTGTCACTTGCTATGTAATTCCTGTGTATGATGGGAGGGAAAATAACATGGAGGGTAATTCCATTGTGGCTGAGAATGGCTTTCACTGAGATCCAGTGGGGTCATCCTGTGGGTAGAGGGGGAATTCACCCACCCAGGACACCGCAGGGACTGTGATGTCAGACTCAGAGACAGAAAATGAGCCCTCAGATACCAGAGGAGCACCTGGCAGCTGCCAGCTCTGGAGGTGACAGTGTCCAGCACAGCTTCCTTGCAGGGACAGAGGGCAGCACGAGGCACCTGCTCAGGCACAGCTGGGCTTGGCTTGGCTGTGCTGTGCCAGCAGCAGTTACCAGGGTGAGCCCACCTGTTCTGCAGTGGGACTGTGTGCTGCCAGAGCTTTCAAATGTCCCGTATAATCAACAATGGCTGGCTTGATTAAAGCTCCAGTCTAATCACATTAAACTCCAGGATCCGTTGCTGCATCCCATTGCATTGGGAAAGTGCACAGTTAAAAATTCAGCTGTACGGTAGCTGCTGACATATTTATAGCCTTGACTGCTACGTGATGTCAGTGAAATAAACCTTAGTGAGAGCAAAGAAGAGCAGCTTTGACCTGGCTGTTTCCACCTTTACACTTCTTTTTTCCTGCCCTCTTATTATTACTTCTATGGTATAAACTCTAAGCTCATGTCACAACTTTCTCTCCTCCCTCCAGACCCCCAAAAGTCCACGTAAACAGACAAACAATAATCTGGCACCTTTCCCTGAGAGCTGAGCTAGGTGTGGACTGTCAGGTGTTGTTGTTGTAGTCACTCACAGCACAGAAAATACTGACTGGAATTTGTGCTTCTGTGTTTCAGTTCTGATCTCTCTGTCCTCGGGGATGCCCAACCACAGCGCCAGCATCCAGGTGGGACCCTGGATTTGGGGAGTTACTTGTTCTGCTCTGCTGCGGGATCCCAAGGGCCAGGGGAAAATGGGATTGTGTTCCTCTGCCAGAAGTTACAGCAGTAGCTCCCTGTAGTGCTCTCACGGTGCAATCCTGCAGACTGAAGCATTTCCTATATAAATTCTCCTACTTAATTCACTCTAAAATGCAGAGTTTGAGAGTTTTCCCGACTCTTTATTCATCTCCTGCTATCAATACAGTCACACAGAGGTTCCTTTTGTTTGGAAATCTGTTAATGCAGCAAAACCCTCTCACCTGGAGACGTCAGGTCTTGGTCAGATCCTTCCTTGCGTATTGAGTAAACTTCATGAAGACTTATTTTAATGATGACCTGTAATAAACATGGTGTGGTCTTTTTTTCCAGCTTTGTGTTCAGAAGTTGAGGATATTGATAGAAGATTCTGACCAGAACTGTAAGTATGGTGCTTGTCTTCATGAAGCTGTTGGCCCCCAAGCACTGGGGAGATGCTGCAGCAGCCTCAGAGGGGTTATAGTGCCTGGTGTGCTGTAAACAATTGCTGGGGGCTTTAATATGGAAATAATTTTTGATGGTGAACACTTCTTTATAATAATATTTTTAAAAACAAATGACAGCAATTATTACTGCTGTTTGTGGTCTTGTAAATCTAAAACAGTTCTTTCCATGCTCTGGGATTTCCCTTTTTATAGACTGGCTGCTTGAAAAGCAGTGATGGCTATTTTCAGCAGTGAGCATAATAGTGAAATGCAAGAGTGTTGTCTTATTTTAGTGACTACAAAGAATACTGGGAAATTCTTCTTTTGTGCAGCTCTTTTTCCTGCCATCTGAATTTTTCCCCTTGAGAACAGGACTGTTACACACCAATCTTCAGTGCTTTTAAAGTTGTGTTCACCTTAGGATGCCTGTTTTCAAACCCCAGCATTTCTATTTATTAAATACATATTTTTGAATCAATGATAACACTTGAGGTGCAGGAAGACCCTGATGAGGGTTATATATGTAATTACTTGTCTGTCTATGGGATTGTGAAATTAAGGACCGTAGTCTGTGATGCACCATTCTCAAAAATGCTTTTCTTTGTCACAGATTTGTATTCAAGTGTTTCAATACCAAGTGCTTCTGCTGAAACCAGCTTTAAGATTTCATGCTCAGCACAAAACACTGTTTCTATATTTGGAAAGAAGTTTTATTTTGTCTTTCACAGTGAAGTACCTGGGACTGTTAGCTATGTCCAAAATCCTGAAAACACACCCTAAATCAGTTCAGTCTCACAAGGATCTCATTCTCCAATGTTTGGATGACAAAGATGAGTCCATCCGACTCAGAGCTTTAGATCTCCTCTATGGCATGGTATGTTCCTACATTTCTTTCCTCTGCAGCCCCCCGACCCTGTAGGAAGGCGATGTTTAAGGAAAACATGCAACTTTCTCTGCCAGAAAGCAAAGCAGAGACTTTTGATAACAACTCCCGTACCTTTTCTGGCACTTAGGACAAGTAAAATGTGTGGCTCAGCCTGAGAGCTTTAAAAATTCTCATTCAGACTGGATGGAGTTTCTCATTCAGGCCCTGTTGGAAATCACCCATTTTGAAATCCATTCCATTGGATGTTAATGACTCCTAAATTTGTTTCCTTTATAAGCAAAAATGTTTTCAATTGTTAAACTTTCTAATCTGGCAGTAAAAGATTCACTTTCTCTTGGATTTCTGTATTGCTGATAGTAATTCTGATCCTCAGCTCTCCCACAGCCAAGGTCTTCACAGAATCACAGAATCAACCGGGTTGGAAAAAACCTTGGAGATCATCAAATCCAGCCTATGACTTAACACCACTTGTCAACCAGGCCATGGCACTAAGTGCCACATCCAGTCTTTTCTTAGACAGCTTGTATACTTGTGCTGGCTCTTTTTTAACAAAAACATTGAATAGTAATAAATAGGTTCATTTTTGGATTGGGGCCTACAAAGGTGGTTCTGGTTTCTTGTTAACATTATATGGGCCCAGCAAAGAGCCAGCAGCTGCTTGACTGGAACCGTAAGGACTTGGCTGTATAGGAGAGTGGTTGGACCCTTCACCACCTCTTTAACAGGTCTCCAAGAAGAACTTGATGGAGATTGTGAAGAAACTGATGATTCACGTGGATAAAGCCGAAGGGACGACGTACCGAGATGAGCTGCTGACCAAAATCATAGACATCTGCAGCCAGTCCAATTACCAGTACATCACAAACTTTGAATGGTCAGTGCTTTCTGCTGCCAGCTTGGAGCTCATCACAGAGGTGATGCAGGGTTGTCCTCTGATACCCATCCTTCCCTTTCCACAGGTACATCAGCATCCTGGTGGAGCTGACCCGGCTGGAGGGCACGAGGCACGGGCACCTGATCGCAGCCCAGATGTTGGACGTGGCCATCCGAGTGAAAGCCATCCGGAAGTTCGCGGTGTCCCAGATGGCCATGCTGCTGGACAACGCCCACCTCATCGCCAGCAACACCCAGAGGAACGGCATCTGCGAGGTGCTCTATGCTGCTGCCTGGATCTGCGGGGAGTTCTCCGAGTAAGTGCACACAGAGCCTGGTGTGCTGTGAGTGGCAGCTTTTGGGCAAAGATTTTGGTCACTGAAATGTGTTTTTGAGAGAAGGGTGGTTCAGAGTATGTACCTTAATGCCACTAAAGTGATTGTTTTTCTCTTGCTCACTCACGCCATCAACTCCTCATCTCTTTCTAGCCAAGACATTTTTAACTATCTGGTCATTTTTCCTGTCTCTCCAGTCTTGCCCACTCATGCAGGAAGCCATAGTAGTGAATCATAGAATCCCAGAATATTCTGAGTCAGAAAGGACCCACAGGGATCATCGAGTTTAACTCCTGGCCCTGCACAGACACCCCAACAACCCCACCCTGTTCCTAAGAGCATTGTCCAAATGCTCCCGGACCTCTGGCAGCCTTGGGGTTGGAACCATTCCTGGGGAGCCCGGGCAGTGCCCAGCACCCTCGGGGGGAAGAACCTTTCCCTGAGCTCCATGCCAAGCCCTGACACAGCCCCAGCCGTTCCCTGGGCTCCTGTCCCTGTCCCAGAGCAGAACTGCCCCTCCCCTCAGTCTTCTCTGCTCCAGCTGAACGAGCCAAGTGCCCTCAGCCCCTTCCCCAGCTCCGTGTCCGTCCTTTGGACACTCTCCAACAGCTTTGGATCCTTCTGATATTGTAGGTATAAGCTGTTAGATCTTAAGACATTGAAGGAATTCCTTAATCATTAAGGTCCACCCCCATTTATATTATAGGGAACATGTCCAATCACCATGTTTGAATTAGTTCTTTCTCTCCTCCCTGTTTTGCCCTTGTTAAAAGGTTTTTGCAGAGTCCCATCTTCCTGGGAATTAAAAGTTGTCATCTTTTTGCTGAAAATTTTTTGGTACCCACAGTAGCACGATTTTTAATGTTCTTGTGCAGGGTTTTTAGCTTCAACAGATGTTTTTGTCTCTTGGTTGTGCAGATACAGCTGTTCCCCAGCTTTTATTCTGGTACACTGGACAGGTGTGGTACTGTAGTCTCCTCTTACCCAGCTGGTTTGGGGTCTCCTTCTAATTGCCACTCTGAACACTGGCTCCAGTTTAAATTCACACTGTAGGTGTGATATTGAGGGAATGCTGGTACAGCTCAGATCTTCATTTTCTTAAAAAAGATGTACAAAGAAAACTGCAGATGAGGAAGTAAGAGAATATACTCCTCTTTTCTAGCATGATCACATTTTTACTTAGAAACAACTTTAGCTTTCAGTTTGTAATAGTTCAGTAACTTTTTTTGTGCATCTTCCATTCAGTTGTGAGCAGATAATTTTGAGTAAGAGCATGAGATTTGTTAAAACAAAGTGCTGCACTCTGTATTCCTTTGTGTATTAAGCACTGCCTGATTTTATTTTTGCTGCCTTTCGTCTGTGCACTCTGTCCTTACAGACACCTCGAGGAAGCAAACCAAACCCTAGAAGCAATGTTGAGGCCTAAAGTTACAACTCTGCCAGGCCACATCCAGGCTGTTTACGTGCAGAACATGGTGAAGCTCTATGCATCCATCCTGCAGCAGAAGGAGCAGGCTGGGGAAAAGGAAGCAGCTCAGGAAATTACACAGCTGATGATCGAGCGCCTGCCTCAGTTTGTGCAGAGTGCAGATCTGGAGGTTCAGGAGAGGGTAAGAGAACAGAATGACTTTGGGATTTATCATGGGAAGTCCCAGAGCAGGTCTGTGGTTCTCTGTGGTCATGCACATTTTCTATAAGCTGTTATCAGTGACAAAGCCCAGATGTTACTGCAGTTTGATGCCATCTCTGAAGGCTGCCAGCAAGATCTTCACTCAAACCAATTTAATTTAAAAATCATTCAGGCACATAAGGGCACAAAAAGGACCCAGCTAAAAAAGAAGCTTAATATGGACTTTGTACATTTGCTCCAAACCTGCAGTTTATGCTGCTTCTCTTAATTCCCTTAATGGAGTAAAACACTTAGCTTCTGCTGACTTCAGTTGATTTGTTTGGTTCAGCTTGTTAAATATTACTCTGAAACTACTTCTGCATTTGTTTTTAGGCTTCTTGCATCTTGCAGCTAATAAAATACATTCAGAAGCTACAAGTGAAAGAAGTTCCTGTAGCTGAGGAAGTGATAGCCCTGTTTGCTGGTGAGCTGAACCCTGTGGCTCCTAAAGCACAGAAGAAAGTCCCTGTTCCGGAGGGGTAAAGTTCCTTCTCTCTCCCAAACCCTTATTTAAACTTTAAATAATAAAGCAAAGTATATGATGAGGCGCTGAAATACTCAGGGGTACTGAGTCAAGCTATTTGTTTGCTGCAATTCTTCCCAGCCTGGACCTCGATGCCTGGATCAATGAGCCTCCATCAGACAGTGAGTCTGAAGATGAAAAGCCCAAAACAATATTTCACGAGGAGGAACAAAGGCATTCCAGACACAGACAGCCAGAAATAGATGAAGAGGAACTGGCCAGAGTGAGTAAATGTTGAAATGCTTTTCCCTACATAATTCAGTAGTAATCTAAGTGGTGCTGAAGCAGTGGGGGCTGCTGGGGATTCTCCATGTAGCCAGGGAGCCGTTCTGCTCTCCATGGCTCAGGGAAGCTGATCATTGATGTGAGCTGATGCTCGTGGACTTCAGCAGCTTCTGTGAATGGCTCTAACATGACTGTTCTCAGCAGTGATCCCACTTTTCCTGCCTCTGATTTGTGGCTTCACAGAGAGAACTTGTTATACAAATCTTCACTTCTTCCTCTCCTTGCAGAAATGAAAACAGAAAAGTTCCAGTTGCCATCAAAAAGTGATGTCTGGGAAGTTATTATCTCTAGTCTGTAATTAAAAAGCAAAGAAGGTGTTCCAAGGGACATTAGTTATAGTATCATGTACAATGGCTTGGGTTGGGAGGGACCTTAAAGCTCATCTCATTCCACCCTCTGCAATGGGCAGGGACACCTTCCACTATCCCAGGTTGCTCCAAGCCCTGTCCAGCCTGGCCTTGGACACTTCCAGGGCTGGGAATTAGTGATGGTACTTTCAGTTCTCTCTTAGTACTCAGGTAACTCAGACCTGCTTTATCACACAGAAGCTGCTCTGCTCTAGTCTTTTCACAGGAGTTACGTATTGTTCCAAAAATGCAGGGAGATTTTGTTTTGCACTTTGGTGTCTTTTTATCTCATTGCTTACAAACAAACATTGTAACTGCAAAAGCCTCTTTTGCTTTCAGCGTCGAGAAGCCCGGAAACAAGAACAGGCAAACAACCCATTTTATATTAAAAGCTCTCCTTCCCCTCAGAAGGTGAGTCTGAATTGCAGTATCTCACTGGCCTCTGCTGTCACTGTGTGAGGGCTTCCTGAGTGTCAGAGCTGCAGCCTCATCTGGGACATTCTGATATTTCCCTTGCAGTTCTGACCACTTCAATAATGTGTGGACTGGAGTGGCTGCCTGCAACTGTTCTTATAACTCCTGTTTGTGTTGAGAATCTCCTGAGAGACCTGATACCCCCAGAGCAGCCTGTGAGAGTCTGTGCAGTTTGTCCCAGCCCTGGGTGATGGCAACATTCACATCCCCAGGCATCTCGCTCAGAGCCCTGCAGAGGAGGGTGACCCTGGAACACACACTGTGTTTTGTGAATCAGAAAGTTGTTGGGGTCTCTGAACAGCTTTTTCAGGGAAAGAACTTCCTTTATTCCCTCTATATCTGAAGGACTGCCCCGTGTTCCTCAACTCCAATCTCCAAATTTATCTTCTGAAGTGGCAAGTTATTAGCAGTAAAACACAAACCAAAAATTCTTCAGAGAGCTACAGTAATTCTTCAGGGCAGTAGCGGGGTTAAAAAACTGTAGCTAAGAGTAGGGTCCTTTATAATAGTTATCAACTGGCATTAAAACACACTCTGCTACCATGCAGGATTAGTAACAAGTTGTTACACTCTTGTCCTTTAAAATGTTCACTTAAGGGATTGAACTGCTTGATGTTTTGTAATGTGTCTCTTTACAGAAATTTGTGCTGGCAGTGCTCAGAACATAACAAATCTTTGTTTTCCCAGCGATACCAAGACACTCCAGGGGTGGAACATATTCCTGTGGTCCAGATCGACCTTTCTGTCCCATTGAAAGTTCCAGGTAAGCACAGCTAATCTTTAAAATTAATTAAATTCAGTTAAGCAAAAGTCCTAATTCCTTCTTAGGAATTCCGCCTGAGGTTTTGAAGAGCAAGGAACACACTTTCATTAGAGTCCTAAATATATCTCCTTAGTTTACATTTGAAAATAGTACTTTGCAGTCTGAGTTCCTTTCAAGATAATACTAGAAATAATTCTGTGATTAGGAATATCGTGCAGCCAAGTCTGAAACGTGTAGAGTAACCACTGTTCTGTGTGGGAACAGTCACCTTGAAAATATCTTAGAGATCTGATGGGGGTGATCAGGAGACATTACATAGAATCTAATGGTAGAGATACTATTTCAATATCTTGTTTCAATTATCAAAAGGTAGTTGTGTATCTAAGAGTGATTGGATACAGTACTGAAAAGCTGTTGATCAAGTGCCTTACATTGCAAGGGGTGAGTTCTAAGTGCAAATATTTAAGGTTTTTTCCAAACGTTGTCAGTACAGCAGCAGTGTCACCAATTCTCCTTAAAATCTCAATGTTTGGATGCTTCTTGTAATGCAATTAATGCTGGCAAGGATCAGGGAGCAGGATTGAGCTCTGTCCTGTTTCTGCAGAGGTGGGGTGGACAGCGAAGCTGGTGCTTGGGGGGCTGTGTGTGAGGTGATGTGGAAGCACAGGGAGGTGTGGATCCCGCTGGCTCTGGGAAGCAGGAAGCAGAGCTCACTCCTGACATGGCGTTTCAGTGCTTGGTCCGTGTGCTCTGTATCTGAAAGCAGCTTGGCTCTCCCCACAGGAATGCCCATGTCAGACCAGTACGTGAAACTGGAAGAAGAGCGAAGGCATAAACAGAAACTGGAGAAAGACAAGAAAAAGAAAAAACAGAAAAAGGAGAAGAGAGGGAAACACCATCGCCACAACTCCCTGCACACAGAGAGCGAGGAGGACATTGCTCCAGCTCACCACGTCGACATCATCACGGAGGAGATGCCGGAGGTCAGTTCCTGTGCTTGGGCTCTGGGATTTATCTGTGTGCAGCTCTTGAGAGATTTTTGCCCCCACAACTGCAGCCAAGTCTGTAGTGTGGCAGTTCCAGAGCTGTGGTGTCTTGCAGAGCTGTTTCAAAGTGACTGAGATGATCCCAGGCTGTTCTTTGCAGGGGGAAGAATTACTGTCTTTTTTTTTTTTTTTTTTTCCACAAACCGACAAAAATTGCCAATGAAGCTATTAAAAAAATCAAAACTAACAAAACAATGTTCATCCCTGTTCTAAAAGTAACACTGTCCAAATAGCATTTATTATGCTCTGCTGCTTCACTTTGACAGTAACACGCTGTCTAGTCAGCAGCTTTGCAGCTGATGATAATTAATTGCAGATGCTAATGATGTCATCTATATTTGTTTCTAAAATTTCCTTTAATCAAAACTGAACAGCAGCAATTCAAATCCTGCAGTTTATGAAGAAGGGGTTTCTGTTCTAAATTAATCTTGTAACTGGATGCTGCATTGAAGTCCATTGTTCCTGTAACTTACTGTGCCTGACTGCAGCTGGCCTGGTCCAGGGCTCACAGGCTCAAAAAAGTTTAATTTGGGTGGTGTTAAGCTTGAGTTTGAAAATTGCCAGTGGTTTGCTTCCTCAGTGGATGTCTCTTTATCTCTCCTGCAGAATGCTTTGCCCAGTGATGAAGATGACAAAGATCCCAATGATCCCTATAAGGCACTTGACATAGATCTGGATAAGTAAGTGGCAGTTTTGTGTGTGAATTCTCTGAGTTGCTAACAGGAATGCCTGAGGGCAGGGCTGGGGCTGAGCAGGCCAAGGCACTACAAGCCACAAGGGGAAAAGGCTGAAGTCTCTCCCCATGGCTTTGATGAAACCTCAGGTGCTCATCCAGCGTGGGCTCCCACTGCAGCTTGGATGATAAAATCTCAACTCCTGAGTATGGGAGAGGTTTGGGAGGGGCAGGGGAGTCACTCAATATCGTGTGACTGAAGGAGTCTGGAGGCACAGGCAGTGTCACTGGATCAGGTGTGAGTTACTCTGAGGTTTGGGTGTCCCACTGTCTCTGCTTCGACCTGTGCTGGCACTGAGTGTGAGCTGTGTCCGTCTGTCCCCCTCAGCACCTGTATGTCCATGGCGAGCCTGTGTTGTGATCGCTGACCAGTGACACCCAGGCTGTCCCACCCCACTGCCCTGTGGCCCCTCAGTGTGGTCCCACCGCTGTGAAGCGTTGTTCTGATGTGACTGAGTGAGCTGTGTGTCACCCCTGTGACCAGGCTGGTCCCCACCCAGCTGCTGGGGCTGCTCCAGTGCCAGCACTTGGAGCCCCTGCATCCACATGACCATGAGCACTGGGCTGTTCAGTGTTGCACATGGAGATTGGTTTGGATTTTTTTTTTCAGTTGCTGTTTTACAAAATCACCATGCTAGAAAATAATTGCTGATTTATGGTCCAGGGATGCCTCCTGTAAAGTTTGGAAAACTGTGCAGGCCCACATGGCTGCATGTAGGATCTCTGCCTTCCTCTGATACTTGAGAGTCTGTGCCTTTCTTTGCAGTTCCAAATTCATAGGGTTTTAGCCCCTCAGTACCTTGTGAAAAAGTGTTGTAGCACTTTTAAAAAGTGAATAAAACAGTTTTTCTGAAAAACTTCCTTTTTTCGTGAGCCAGTCAAAGTCTGCAGGGACACATATGTAAAAGGAAATTAATTTTTGACTGTAGCCTCTGTATCTGCATGGTGATCCTCACCAGCGTTGGGCACATGCAGCAGAGCAGGTCCTGGTGCTGTGCTCCAGGAGGCATCCAGGACTGTTGGATTGTTCCATCCATTCCCTCCCCTGTGCCATGAGTGCTGTGCTCTCCTCTCATGGTTTCTCATGTCTATGTCCTCTCTCTTTCCTTCTGTGCTTGCACTGCTCTGTCTGTCACGCTCACACGCAGTCTGGTTTCAGGGAAGCCTTCCAGGTAAGAATATCTCCTCAGTGTTGACCTTTGTCAGGTTGGTTGATTTTGGACAGTGTAAGTCCTTGAAGGGTGGTGGAACTGTTGAAATCAGTGATCTTCACGTTTGTGTGAGTCTGTTTTGTCACTGGCTTTCAGCACCAGTGCTGTTCCTGTACAGGTGTATCTGAAATAGTAGATGAGGCCTTTTTGCTGTTCAATCTTCCCTGAAAGTGAAAAATTAATTGGTTCTGCTTCTTAATGCAATATAAGCAAAACAACTGAGGCACTTGAGACCATCAGAAATCTTCCTGAACTGGTGTTTGCTGTGCAAACATGAAAATTAACATAAAATAAAAGCTAAGAAATAGAAAAAGATGCAGTTGGTGAAATTCTTGCTGATTTTTTGGAAATGTTTGACAAGAATGAGAGAAATTTTTGTGGTGGTTTTTTTCCCAAGTAGTAGATTTAGGGTACAGTGTCAATATGAAATGCTGTTGGCGCTTTTTGGAAACAGATGTCTGAAGTTACATTTAACTTCTAAAATGTGATAGTAGAGTAGAAATTCGTAGTGCAAACTTCCAAAATAAAAATTACTTAGCATAATTCCCAGTTGGAGTGATCTATTCATCAGGAACAACAAACCCCACACCCTTCAAGGGCTGTTGGAGCCGTGCTGGCATTCCACTGCTCGAATTTCCACTCTGTTGGAAATGCTGTTCCACATCCTTGCTTTTCCTCGGAGAGGGATTCCATGGAAACGCAGCGTAACCCTACATGGAGCTGTTCTTCTGTGGGTGTTACTCAGCCTGCAAGCCTCCAGCTGGCACCTCTAAGGGTTAAACAACAAGACCTTGGCTCTCAGTCACCTTCCAGTTGTTTCCTCTGACTCCTAACTCACAAGGGCAATATCTGCAGTTGCATAAATAAACTCCAGGCACAGAAGTATGAGCTGATTTCAGGTTTGGGGGCCCAGCTCCCTAAAAACAAAGCACACCTTGTTTTGGACAGGTGATCTGGCTGAGGGAGGCTGTTTGCAGCAGGTAATGGGCTCTTTCTTTTCAAGACCCTTAGCAGACAGTGAGAAGCTGCCGGTGCAGAGACACAGGAATGTTGAGACCCTGAAGTCACCAGACTCAGAAGTTCCCCTAGTAGAGAAGAAGAGCAAGAAACCCAAAAAGAAGGAAAAGAAACATAAAGAAAAAGAAAGAGATAAAGGAAAGAAGAAAGAGAAAGAGAAAAAGGTGGTAGAGGAGGAGGAGGAAGAAGAAGAAAAAAAGGTAATTCTCCAAGACTTGCATTATTTTAAGTACTGCTGTTATTTATTGCTGAGTTCAGTTTGTTGCTTAGGAACAGTCACATTTGACAGTTCAAACAGCTGAATGCATTTAACCTTTATTTCCTTAAATTTTTACAACTGTAGCAGCATGTATTTAAAGATTTCTGTTATTAAAAATAACATTTACTTAGCCTCAGAAGTTAGCAGAATTCAGCTTACTGCAGCCTACACAGCAGATCTGCCAAAGCTCACGTGGAAGCTGAGTTTGCTGATATTTTGTCTGTTCTCCAAGTGGGGAACTCCTTAGCAAAATATCTGGAAATCGTGTTGTGGGTATCATTTGTTCTGCACATCCTCCCATCTACTTCAGAACCTTCCAGTTACAAATGCTGCTGTTTGCTGTCAGTTACTCAGGATTTGAAGTATCCTCCTGTTAACCCCCCTGCAGAGCTGCACTTTCCCTCTGCACTGCAGCCCTTGGAATGCCAGGGATACCCTGGTGTGGAGGTGCTGGGCAGCTGCTGGCCTGGCTTTGGAAGTGCTCAAAGACTGAAGTGAAGCTTCTGGGTGTGTTGGAAGGGACTTTAAAGCCCATCCAGTGCCTCCCCTGCCATGGCAGGGACCCCTCCCACTGTCCCAGGCTGCTCCAAGCCCCGTCCAGCCTGGCCTTGGGCACTGCCAGGGATCCAGGGGCAGCCACAGCTGCTCTGGGCACCCTGTGCCAGGGCCTGCCCACCCTCACAGCCAACAATTCCTTCCCAATATCCCATCCAGCCCTGCCCTCTGGCAGTGGAAGCCATTCCTTGTGTCCTGTCCCTCCAGCCCTTGTCCCCAGTCCCTCTCCAGCTCTGCTGGAGCCTCTTTAGGCCCTGCAAGGGGCTCTGAGGTGTCCCTGGAGCCTTCTCTCCTCCAGGTGAGCACCCCCAGCTCTCCCAGCCTTTCCTTATAGGACAGATCTTCCAGCCCTGTGATCTTTATTTTTGGTTTTCTTTTGTTGCTGCTGTTGTTGTTGTTGGGGGGTGTTGGGTTTTTTATTTGATTTTTAAGAAAGATATAAAAACAACGATAATGGGGTTTTTTCTCCTAAAATTCAGGGGGAAGACTTGGATTTCTGGCTCTCCACTGCTCCACCAGCTGCTCCCACTCCCCAGCCACAGGTAGGAATCCTCCCCCATCAGAGGAAACTTCTCTGGTTATTTATTGCCTGTGAGCTGTGCAGGAGTGCTTTGTCATGCTGCAGCATGGAGGGGAACATCAGTTTCATCTCCTCAACTTCCTGCTGGAGAGCAGGGATATTGTGTCTGCCCAGTTCATAGAAACTGTAATGGGAGACTTCAGACTCATTCTGTGCAGATCAAGGAATAGAAATAGAAATACAGATGCAGCTCCAGGCTTGGTTGATTTTGTTATTGATGGGTATAATGTTATACAGTTGTATGGTTTTATTTCCCAGTATGAGGTAGACTCTAGCAACATTAATAGACATGAGAGACAGAGTGTGAAAGAAAAATTCTCATGAATTTTGATGGGAGATTCTGGAGGAAGAGACAAGGAATATAAGGGGATGGATTCCTTGGAGGAAATCTTTTGAATGGTGTCCTCAGGTGATCATATTTGCTGGGTTTCAGAGGCATAAAATGAAAGCTTGATACCATATTATCCTGGTGTCATTTCTGAAATAACAGTTGTGAGGAGTTGTCACTGTTGAGTTTCTTTTACTGTGGGGTTGGGTTGTTCCAGCTGTTTTCTGTTAGTGTCATAATCCTTCTGCTCATCTCCTCAGAGCGAGCCTGGAATGGGCACTGCTGTGGTGGCTGAACCTCAAGAGGTAAAAAAAGAAGAAAGGGAAGAGCAAGATGAGGAGGAGGAGGATGAAGGAAAGGTAAGTGGGTTAAGTTAAGAGGAAATTGCCTCAAGTTGCACCAGGAGAGGTTTAGATGAGATATTAGGAAAGTTTGTTTTTTTTTTTTTAATGGAAAGGATTGTCAGGCATTGGAACAGGCTGCCCAGGGCAGTGGTGAAGTCACTGTCCCTAGAAGTGTTCAAAAAACTTGTGGATGTGGCACTTGAGGACATGGTTTAGTGGTGGATTTGGTGGTGCTGGGCTGATGGTTGGACCTGATGATCTTAAAGATCTTTTCCAACCTTCACAATTCTGTGGTTCTATGAGGCTGCTGTCAGCCTTTGGCCATATTCTCCCGTTGTCTCAAATTCCCTAAAAAGCAGCACACAGGAATTACAACAGCGTCTGTTCAGTGCAGTGACCACCTGCAAATGTTGCATCCTTGAGGAGCTCTAGACACCTCGTGGTCAGAGGTTTGGTTGTTCCCTGAGCCAAAGGACAGGTCCCAGTTAAAGCTGAGCTTCCACACAGTTGGAGAGATTTGGCCTTGTGCTGTTCCCAGGCTGCTTTGGGATAAGGTATTGGCAGCTGGGTGGGGAGCAGGCTTTACTGGGACTCCACACGGAATTACTTTTGGAATTTAAGGAATGGTAGCTCTGTTTTGGGTTCTGCAGTAAAGGGAAACTTTGCTCAGTCCAGGAAGTGCAGAGAGCGAGAGTCTGGAGTTGGAAGTGTAGTAGAGGGTTTCTTTAAGGGTTTGTTGTAGTTTCTTGTTCTTCTTGGTAGAAATCCTCCAAGCATAAGAAGAAAAAGCACAAGAAAGAGAAAGAAGAGAAATCAAAGGATAAAAAGAAATCCAAAAAGAAGAGTCATCACAGCGAGGAGGAGCCCCCGGAGTCAGTGCAGAACGGGACACTAGAGGATGAGCCACTACCAGTGAGTAGCTGTGCCCAGGCCTGGGGACGAGGCAGAGCTCAACTGGTTGGGAGGGAGGACAGTGGCAGCCCTTTTCAGAGTCACTAGTTCTGGTGTGACTGTGATTTCTCTCTTGTTTCTCAGCCCATGTCCAGTTACCGCCTTCTTGCTGAAAACCCGTACATTAAAATGGTGAGTTTGGGGTGTTCTGTTCCAGATCTTGTCTCTCTGTGTTCCCTAAGAGAGGGGGTACCCTGGGGATGGTGTAGTGACTTTATGTAGCCATCACATAACTGAAGAACTGTTTAAATCCCAAGAGGCAGAACTATAACCAGGCTGCTCCATTTCCTTTCCTTTGGGTGTCCCACTTGAATTTCTAAGTTGATGTTTTCCCAATCCTTAGCTGATCACCAGTGTGTTTCCATAATCCTCTAGCCATACCAAATTACCTGGTTTTTATCCCCATGCTGTGTTCTGTTCCTTGAAGTTTCTGACTCTTTCCTGTGACATTTTTCCCTTTGTTTGTAGACCTATGATATTCAAGGAAACCTCCAGAATGACAGCCAAGTTACTGTGTCTGTTATCTTTGAGAACAAAAGCACTGGCTTCCTTAAGAGCATGGAACTGAATGTCCTGGACTCTCTCAACACTAAAATGCTCCGACCAGAAGGATCATCAGTACACGATGGAATACCTGTGCCCTTCCAGCTCCCCCCTGGTATGCACAGCTTTGCACAGGGCTCTTGGAGTGTGGCTGGCCCTGCACTGCCCTCCTGTGGGAAGAGCTGCTTGAACTTCTTGCTATTTTCCAGAAAAACGTCTCTGCCTGGGTGTTCCAGGGCTTTCCCACAGTTCCCTGGAGAGGATAAGCCTTCTCCCAGTATGGCTGTAATGCAGGTGGTTCTGCACAGCAAGAGCAAAGCCTTAATCTAGGGCTGGGAGTCCAAATGTCTGAGTTCCTTTTCCAGGTGCCTGCAGGCTGGCACGCCTTTGACTACAGGAATCCAAAACTCATGAGGTGTTTGCTATGAGATTTAAAATGAAACAAGGTGATAGGTTTGTGAAGAGTTAGAATCCACTCTGGATTTATTCTGCAGCTCTTGTCCCACTGTTTGGATGGCAGAGGCCTTCTGCAGTGAAGGTTTGTGATAAGGATGTGTAAGGAGGGGAGCTGAGCCTTTCAGAAGTATTAAGTGTAGAAATGAAAGATAATGGTTTTGTACAGGGCACAGTAGTACAGTCAAATCAGTGAACTTCCCTGAATTTCACTTCCTTCATCGAGGAGTTAATTTGAATCCTGAAACAGCTCACAGAGGGCTGGAGTGGCCTCAGGATGCATTTCAATCCCGTTTGAAAAGCAGTGGGGTGTTTGATTTGGTTTTAAATCTGTATAAGGCAGTTCTTCACACTGACTTGTATATTAAAAGGAGAACATAGAAACATTAGAATTCAAATTAGCCCTGAAAGCTACTCTGAAATGTTTGTAATATCATTTCCAGTTATGCAAATAGTTTAAATATGTGACACTGTGACACTTTGCCCAGTTTTCTGCTCAATAACCTCCACCAAATGCCAGCTCCTGTTGCTGCTTCTGAGAGACCCAAGTGCTGTAACACTGTTGACTCACCACAGCAATTGTGTGTAGAACTCTCTTCCAACTCAAAGAATTTCAAACTTGGTTCAAAAATAGTCTGCACATAACTCAGTTTATTCTAACCGTTACTTAGATCTGGAAACCATGTTCTGACCTGACTTTTCCCTCTCCTCTCTTCACACTAGGAATCTCTAACGAAGCCCAGTTTGTGTTTACACTTCAGAGTATTGTTATGGCTCAGAAGTTAAAAGGAACGCTGTCCTTTATAGTCAAAGTAAGTGCAGCTCTCAACTGCCTCTGCTTCCTTTGGAACTGCATCAGGGAGCCGGACTCGGGTGGGAAGCTCTGCTCTCGAGCTTTTTTTGGGCATCATTTCATCCCTGCTGCACCAGCCCGTTCTGTGATGAACATTTTCACATGACATCTTGTGCAAAGAGTGCCCCCAATCCTGCGTAAGCACGTCCTAAATTGTCGTTCCTGGCAGTGTGTGAGCAAGGCAGCCTGGAACATGTGCCACATTGTCAGCTACAAAATCCCACTGAGCTGCTGGGGAGGGGAGGGATGGAGCCAGGGTCTGCTCCTTCTGATCTCTGTTATCCAGTGACTGGTTGGTCACTGCAGCCTGGTTCAAGGCTGAAAACAAAAATAAGAATTAGATGCCGTTATTAGGAGTGGAAACCCAGACCAAGAGTGAGGTCCCTGGAAAGCATTGTTTAGTAAGTATTGAGCTGGATAAGACTGTGTGGGTTTCTGATGTTATTTCAGTACAGTTATTAGTGAAAGAACTGTGTGAACAGCCCAAAGGAAATGAATGGAGACAGTTGTGGCTACTCCCGAGTCAGCCATTATCTCTATTTTAAGGGTTTCTTAAAAATAGCTTGCTAGTCCTATTTTAGTACCTAAGAATCTGGGAACTATTAATTTATTATTTTGCTCAGGAAATAACGAACTGTAAAGCCACATCTCCAGGTGTTAGTTTAAACTCAGTCTGCTCAGTGTATTTGAGCAGAGTGCAGGCAGAACTGCAGCCTGTTGTGTCCCTTACCTGTTCCAGGTGTATGTATCAACCCAGCTGCCCAAATCCGAGTGGGCTGATGTTGCAGTGGGATGGTTCTCAGACTGATCCTTCAGGCCCAGCCAGGCTTTTTCAGAGGGAACTGAGCCCTAAGCTCCTCATTGGTGCCTGTGTGGTGGGTGGGGGTGGCTCCTCCTCTTGCTGCCTCAGGGCTCCCGCTCACCTCCTCTCCTTTGCCCTGTTGCAGAACGATGAAGGTTCAACCCATGAAAAACTAGATTTCAAATTGCACTTCAGTTGCGCTTCATACTTGATCACGACACCTTGCTACAGGTGAGTGCCTGTGCTGCCCCTGGCAGGCTGAGCTCTGCCTGCTCCCGAGGGCTTGGGCAGTGGCTCTGTAGGGGGTGACTGTTCAAATATGTCCAGTGACCTATTTCAGGTGGCTCTGCAGAAGGAGCTCTGTGCCCTGTGGGCTGGCAGAGGCAGCTCTGGTTGAGGGCACAAGCTGCTCCAGTGGACTCTGGAGTGTGGTTTCCATATTAGCTGTAAGCCTGTTTTCCTAGAGCTTGGTAGCACTTCAGTTTCTGTGTCCTGGCATGTTTCACGGGGCTGATGGGACAGACTTCACTTGTATTTCTAATAAAGCATTTGCTTTCCTTCCTGTTCTGCAGCGATGCTTTTGCCAAGCTCCTAGAGTCTGGAGATCTGCACATGAGTTCTATTAAAGTAGATGGAATTAGCATTTCTTTCCAACATCTACTGGCAAAGATCTGTTTTCATCACCATTTTTCAGGTGAGTCTTCCTTGATGCAGAACCTTCTGCAGAATTCCATATTCTAAAATCTCTGCTGTGCTTGGTGAGCACAACACTCCACGGGCTCAGGAATCACAGGAGCTGGTGATGTCCAGATTAAATACGTTTGAGAGAGTTCTCTCCAGTTTTGCAACACTCAAATCATGCAGTGTTCTTCAAAATGAATTCTCCTTGTGTCCCTGTGGAATTCCTGCAGCCCAGTGAGGCATGTGACAGGTATCATGGGAGCAGCTGGTGTGGAGTTCAGGCTGTAACTGCTCTCTGGAGGTTGGGTTTGATCTGTGGGGCTTCAGCCTCTTTCCCCAGTGCTTCATTTCAGTGAGGGAGAGCCCCAGCTATTCAGGTTTGGGTTTATTAATTAAAACCCCAGCACTGGCTGAAGCAAAACAACTGGCTGTTTCATCATGCTCTGGTGTTTGCATTAGACATTGCCTCACTGGAAGTATTTCTGGGGAAGAAATCTACATTCTGAGCAGTGTTTTTGCCACAGAACATTTGTGGCTTAGGAGACAAATGACTCACCTCATTATTGTGAAATGTCCCAGAGAGAAGCCAGGAGGAGCCAGGCACATCTTAACCCTGACTTCCTCCTTCCCTCTGTAGAAGCCTCTGTTCCTCCAGGCCAGGCAGAGCAGTGGCCACTCTCAGAAAGCAAGGCTTGAATCAGAATTGAATTGAATTAAATGAAATTGCTGTTTCTCTGCAGTTGTGGAACGTGTTGATTCGTGTGCATCCATGTACAGCCGTTCTATCCAAGGCCATCACGTCTGCCTACTGGTAAAAAAGGTGAGAGCACTGTAACCCCTGAGAGGAGCTAAACCTGGAGCCTTCCCTGCCTTCCTCTGCCTCTTTCCAGTCCCTGAGCTTGGCTGGGAACAAATTTATCCCCACTCGGAAGAGGAGTTAATGGATTTTTTCCTTTTTTTTTTTTTTCTTTTCCTTTCCAAGGGAGAGAACTCTGTATCCATAGATGGGAAATGTAATGATTCTACCCTGCTTAGCAACTTGTTGGACGAGATGAAAGAGACATTGTCCAAGTGCTGAATATTCCTTATAAAATATTCCAACGACTAGAAACGCACCCAACGTGTAAAGACGAGCAGACCCAAGTGTTAAGTTTCTCCCTCGTACGCATGTACTACCCTGGGGCACGTGCTTTCAGTTAACTCCACCATTGGTTGCAGTTTAGACATTTTAAGGCTGTATGTTACCTTTTTATTTTCAGAACTTTTTACAAACTGTGGTGTTAACCCTTTCTAGCCCAAAGAGATCCTGGTGACATGACTGGAGGAGGGAGGGGAGGAGGGAGGGAGGGAGGGGCGGGCACTATTTATTCAGCAGCTCATGATGATCCCATGACCTTCATCTGCGTGGGATGGGGATTGAGCAGGAATTTATCAACAGTAGCACAGTTTGTTGCTTGTGCTTATGCCAGGGAAGGTTGACTTAATCCTTAGCCATGAAATATGTCTTCAGGGCTGCTGTAGTTGATGTATATTTCTAGCAGAGGCTGGTGCTGGACCAGAAGGCCTCTTTTTGATTTTTTTTTTATATATATATGATTTATTATTATTATTATCTCAAGATCTATTGTGATCAGCATATAAACATCCTCCATCTCCTTGAGCTAATCCAAAGGAGCCCTGTGAGAACTGGGATGTTTGAGTTTCTGTTTATAGTAGTTGCCTTGAGCCTTAACCTTCTTTTAGTGACAGCTGGAAGAGTCAAGTGTGGAAGCATGAAACGGGCTGAAAGTGTTACTGTTTGGGTCTGTGCTCCCCTCAACTGCCCCACACATGGAGTCTGTCAGGCCTCTCCCCTTTGAGCTGTCTCTGCTGATGTGTTTTATGAGTCCACTTCAATTTCACATTCCTGAACAGTTAAGCTGTAGCAAGAAACTGGAAATCCAAAGGGGTCTGTTCCTGCTTTTTTAGCCTTTTGCTCACCAGCTGAGGTTGACCATTACCAGGTTAGAGAAACAGCCATGGGTGCAGCCCCTTGTGTGCAGGTACATGTCCTCCCTCTGTGCTCTGAAACCAGCAGGGTCATTCTGTCTCTGTGTCCCCTCAGTGTCCCTCGGCCCTGCCCTGCAGCAGTGAGAGCAGATTTGGCAGCACAAGTGCCCCTGGGTCCCTGTGGCAGAGCCCTCCCTGCCAGGGTGCAGGAGAGAGGGGGAGGGACTGGGAGCCCCTCTCCCTGCCGGGGTGCAGGAGAGAGGGATGGACTGGGAGCCCCTCTCCCTGCCGGGGTGCAGGAGGGGAAGTGGGTGAGGAGCCCCTGTCCCAGATGCAGAGATGAGGAGGGATGAGGAGCTGCTCTCCCTGCCAGGGTGCAGGAGAGAGGGGTCATGAGGAGCTGCTCTCCCTGCCAGGGTGCAGGATGGGGAGGGGCCTGAGGAGCTGCAGATTTGGGACTGTAGCAGTTGCTTAGAGGGAAGAAGGGAGAGTCTGGGAAGTGAAGCCCATTCTGCACTACTGGAATCTTGTGGAGTCACTGACAGGACGGGGATGTCTCGGTGTCCTGCAGAGATGCTCAGTTGATGTCCCTCTCCAACACCTCTTATTTTCAACTTATTTTTTATTCCCCCCACTCCATTTCTTTCCTTGCTGTTCTGCACCCAGCAAGCAAAACTCCATGGAACCGTTCTGCTTTGAGGCACGGGTCAGGAGCAGTTGGTTGCTCCAGAAAGGTGCCCAGGGAGGAGCTGGCTGGGTCTGCACGTCTCCAGCACCACCACCACTCCTAAAACACCAAAACCCTACACAGGGAGCAGGATAAAGCGTTGATCTTATCCCTTGGGTGATGTCCTGTACTTTACGCGTGTCTTGTGCTCTTTACACTCTTCCCACAGGAGGTATTTTGGCGAAGGCTCTGCTCTGGTGCTCTGGGTTCCTTGCCAGGCCCAGCTCCGTGTCCGACCGCGCTGCCAGGACGTGGAGGGTTTGGTTTTGGTCAGCCTCCCTTGGTTAGCCCGTTGTGTATTAGAAACTGAACATATTAAAATTGTCTTAAAGGATAATGTTCCTCAATTAGTGTTTGGGTTTTTTAATTCATGGATGAAAACTGTCACTTTAGCATGTAGAGTCTCTTACAGAATCCTGTGCAGTGATTCTAGAATTTTGAAACTGTATGATGTGTTACATTCACAAATTTATTTGCTATCAACATTCCCTGGAGAAAAAAAAAAGAAAAAGAAAAGAACATACCACAAGCTGCTGTAATGATTTTGTGTCAAGATGATCCAATAAACTTTCAAAACAAAGTTAAATTTTTGGCTTTGTAAATGGTCCTTTCATAAGACCCTTCCAGTGTGAATGGATCCAAAACCAAGGCGTGGATTTATCCACGGGGCTGAACAATGTGTCTTCAGTAGAGGTAAGAGGAATCTCCTTCCAAAAGGAGGTAGGGAACTCCTAACACCACCCCTTTGAAAGGAAGCTCTGCAGCAGCAGCTGTCCACTGAAATTACAGGAAAAAATAATTCAGACCATCTCAGTTAAGTCTCCATTCATTGTTTTATTTTTTGGATCATGAGTGCAGCTGAAATCTAACACTCGGAAAAATGGGAGCTCTGGTCTGAATGAGGCCGGAATCAGCCCCTGCTGTTGCTTCCTCTTGGCCTCCAGTGAAATTTGTGACAAACGTGATGACAGGGAGATGAGGATTAAGGCCTTGTCCTGCCACAGCAGCAATGAGGCCTTGGCCTTGCTGATGCTGCAGTGGTTCCAGTCACACCAGAACCTGTGAGAATCATCTTGGGACAGAAACTCCCTGGGGCTGAGAGTCAGGAGCCCCCAGTTCTGCACCGGGAAGAGGCCAGGAAGTTGCTGGCCCCATTGCCAGCAGGCGCTGCACAGGAAGGATCCGGGTCCTCTGTTCCCAGTACTGCACTCCCATGTGGACCTGCCATGGGCTGGGACTGCACAAATCTGATGGAATGGGATGAAAACAGCAAACCACAACCCAGGACGTGCCTGGAGCAAACCTCAAGTGTTAAATGAGCCACAGGAGCTGAACTGGGGGCCAGGTGGGATTCTGGGCTGTGGCAGGAGGAGCATTGGCAGGGGGACACGGGAGCTGATCCTGCCGCTTCTGCAGCCCTTGGAGTGCTGGAGTGCTGTGTCCAATTCGGGGCTCCTCTGGAGCAGAGATGGAGTTCCTGGAGTGAGAGTGATGAGGGGATGGAAAGGGGTGAGGAAAGGCTGCGGGAGCTGGGGCTGTAGCAGGGGGAAGAGCAGAGATGGATATAGGTAACATATATATATATATGGATATAGATAACGTATATATATATATATATGAATGGATAGATACTCTATAAAGTGCCTGAAGGGAGGTACCGGAGGCTGGGGCCAAGCGACAGGACCAGAGGTAATGGGAAGAAACTGGAACACAGGAATTTCCACCTGAGCAGGGGAAGAACTTTGTCCTGCAGGTGCCAGAGCACTGGCACAGGCTGCCCAGAGACGGGGTGGAGTCGCTGTCCCTGGAGATCCTCAAAAGCCATCTGCACACAGTCCTAGTGTGCTCAGGGGCCCCTGCTGAGCCAGGTGAGCTCCAGCGGTGCCTCCCAACATCCATTCCGTGATTCTGTGCCCGGGA
The DNA here is from genome assembly GCA_013399875.1 of Gymnorhina tibicen. Taxonomy (NCBI): domain Eukaryota; kingdom Metazoa; phylum Chordata; class Aves; order Passeriformes; family Artamidae; genus Gymnorhina; species Gymnorhina tibicen. The sequence continues at coordinate 304,922 of VXAZ01007596.1, forward strand.
GTTGCCCGTGAACCTGGCACACAGGCTCCCGCCCTGGGGCAGAGCATCATCTGCTCCATGGAGGAATCCAGCCAGGGAGGCCCCACGGCTGCTGGAGCAGGGCCCCGGCTCTTCCCGGGAGCAGGAGTGGGATCAGCTGCTCTGCAGGAGCATCCAAGCTGCTGGGATGAGCCTGTGCCAGCTCGAGCAGCAGGAGATATCCCCCCCTCCCCCCGAAGAGCTGAAGCTTCACCCCAGGTTCTGCGGCGCAGCTGGGCTGGGGCGGGGCTGTGAACACCCGGGGGGAAGGAATTGGGGTCTGGGGTGGGCGCTGTGAACACCCGGGGGGAAGGAATTGGGGTCTGGGGTGGGCGCTGTGAACACCCGGGGG